>JAEQBA010004841.1:0-229928 GCA_019434445.1 Phalangium opilio
TTTACCCTATTAATCGTTCTAAATTTGGTTACAACGGTATGGTTTTATTTAAATTCGATATATTTTTTCTCTTTTCAGAAGTAATTTGGTCGTTATAAACTGAAGAAATTATTTCTATTGTTTGTTTAAATATTTATAACAAGGAAAAGAAAAGTGCGAATTGTTTTAATATTTATTGAAAATGTTTAAAATTTATTTATTTATGGTAGGAGTCACTGGATTGTGATGAATATTTCATAAATTCAGAATGTGCTTTTTCGCGACTACTTCCTGCCCAGTTTCTTAAATGTTATTTATTGCTTAAAATTAGGGTTAAATTCCGGATAAAATGTGTTGAAATTAATCTAGATTTGACAAACGGACTTATAATTAAATGCCCCTCCTAACCCGCTTTACGTAGAAGGTTGAAAGTTTGCATGGACTTTACTTTTAAGTTGTAGACGCAAACTAAGAAGCATGTTTTTAATCCGTGGCCATCTTTTAAAAATGGCGGCCAGAAGTGTGAAAGAAAAAACCTTTAGGAGGTAATTTCCTCCTTGCTTCAAACGATTTAACTAATATTCAGTAAACTGGTTCTCTGTAACCATAAGTTCATAAGATATGTTCCTTCCATAAGTTTGTCACTGGTTACAAAGTGGAGCTTGTCATGAAGTGACTGAGGTAGGTCATAGATTCGAGGTAAAGCGACGCCTGGTGAGGCGCTGTCAAAGGCTTAGTACAGACTAAGTAGGAGAAGATGGACTGAAAAATTAACCACCGATTGTAGGACTTCAGTTCTCGATTGTCGTTCTCGAACTATAGCTCTTGCTAAGTCTCTAGCATTACGAAGTATATGTAGTGTCATACTTATGGAAAATATCACTTATAAACTTTTGCTGTAACCTTCAGATGCGCTTCATTGTAATTTTTAATTAATTTAAATATTAAAGGCCAATAGTGAAGGTGTTCATACATGGTTCAGCTCGAAAAATTCTAAAAGGTCAAGTTATTTCTCTGCCCGAATATGAAAAGTAACTCATTTACGTCACAAATAACCTTGACAATCCTTAAAATTTTATTTAAAATATAAAATGGTTAGCAGTATACGTGACTTGATTGTTAACCTTAACCATGAATTTCACCCCTCACCCCGCGATTTTATAGCGCAGTTGAACTGACTTGCGATTTGAAAAAGGGAGAGTTTCTTTTCAAATTAAAGTTGTACTTGAAAACCTTACTAAATTACTTGTTTGAAGAAAAAAAACGGTGAAATCATCGAACCAAACGAAATATTTCCATTAATCAACATTAAAATCTCGTATTTCAACGTAGTTTAATATCAAAGTGCGCGGCGCGTTTCAATTTCATTTGATTAACTTTTTTCTTTTTCAGTTTAATGGAGTTAAATAATACTTCTAATGATAATTAATTCATCCAGGCTACAAAAACCCCTTCTATGCCTTCAGGCGTAACTATATAATACCTGAAAAATACCCCTTTCTATCGAAACTTTAATGTATTTTTTAAAAAAGATTGATTTTTAAATGGTATATTGAATTGCACTAATTATAGTAAAATCGGTCTTCAAGGTCAGATCCATTACGAAACTAGATAAAATTTCAAGGTTGATTACATTGTTCAGCTGCAGATATGAGCTATTAAATAGTATTATCGAAAACACGCCCGAAATGAAATGAAAAATCATGAACGGTTCAGAAAAATAGTTTCGTTCTTGTAAAAACAAGAAACGATATCTAGTTTCCTAGGGAGAACGTATAAATTCGCCACATTTCTAGCTTTATCTCCAGTCCAAACGTAGGTCCGAAGTTAACCCCCTCTAAATTACAACCATCATGTCATTGGTTCTTGAAAACTCACGTCAACGCGACGCGAATGACGAAAATTACGTATTTACCGACTGAGGAGAGGTGGAATAGACCGGCCTCCTTTTACGTCCCCCCTTGTATTTTGAATGGGGGACTGGGACTATGGCGCGCGAATACTTAGGCATCTTATACCTTCTCCCTAATACACTAGCTATCACTTCTTGGTACAGACTAAATGGAAAGATGGACTGCAAAAACGAGTGCAGTCAATTCTCGCTTGTCGTTCTCGAACTAGCTCTATTATGTTCTAAGTAAATCTCTTGCATTACGTAGAATAGGTAGTGTCATGCTTATGGAACATATCACTTATAAACCTATGATTTTATGTATGTATTTGAATGTCATCATTCATATTCAATTTCTCATCAGCTACTGACAAAATTCAAAAATCAAAAACATATCAGCGTACCAGTTCGACAACCAACAAACTGTTGAAGAAACACTTCCGTGTATACCTAACTATCAATTTACTTTTCAAAACATTAAAAGGGGCCAAAAACCTTTTTTGTCATATACCATGATACCGAAATTATTTTTCCACTGATGAAAAATTGAGTTTTTGACAATCGAAACTCTATATCACTTGGCCCTAAAACCAAACTCTGGGAAGCGCTGTTCAAACTCGGAAACGACTTACCAGTAACCCCGTTTATGTGGTATAAGAATCACGATTAGGGAAAAATAGTTTTAAAATCTAATATTATTTCATCCAGACAGTTTTGACAACCATTTATTACGCCCATATTTCTTTTTGACATGTCTTTTTTTTCTTGCGATCTCGTTTTAACCTAATGAAGACACTACCCTTGGATGAATACCGGTGATTCTTTTTAGTGTAAGGGTGTTCTCAAGATGACAGCTCATCACAAACGAAATTGAAAGTGTTAAAAACTTGAGGAAAGTGTTGGGTATACATAAAATCAGGGATGTTTAACCCTATTGTAGGTTCCTGCCGACAATAGGGATATAACCACCGAGTGCAATGTATGAGCTTCTGCATGGACACCTGAGATAACTCAAACTGTTCATATGTGTTCTTGTTTTCTTATACAGGGTGTTTCTGATAAAATAAATGGTGTGATCTTTGGGCAAAGTGAGTGGAAATCTTCATCAAGGAACATTGGGTTAACAACATTTAGTTACTGCAGGGATAGATTTAATTTTAGAAGTAGGAATGGAGAACGGTTAGTATTTACTTCAGTCCGACTCGTAGCCCAGTATAAAGTCCCCCCTTCAACAAGTAACGAAAAGTTTAAATTATCTTATTGGCTCACTTAAACTACGTTTTGATGACGTTGCTGACGGGGACGGCGAAAAATACGTAATTCCTTTTTACCTCTGTCGCTATGACCCGCCTCTTCTTTCATACCCCCCCCCCCTCCGTCCCGAGGAAGGGGGTCCGGGACTTTGATGCGCTCCCAGACTACTCTGCTCTCCATTCCTACTTCTTAAACTAAATCTATCCCTGGTTACTGAGATATGGGCTACCAAATGTGATTGGCCCCTAAAATAACGAAATTGTTACGCATGTTTAGTCTTCAATCTAAAAACTTTTTTAAAGAAGTGTACTATTAAATTTGTAGAAGTATGCGTACGCTTGTAAAGTACAGGTAATTGTAACTATTTCCTTGTTTTTGGCGGCCAATCTATGTTTGGGAGTACATATCTCCTTACTAAATATTCTAAACCCCATGAATGCATGTTCTTTGACCCAAACAACACCATCTTTAATTTATTTCAGACTTTTCAGAAAAAACCCTGTACAACCCTTTATGTTTACAAATTTCTATTAGTAGAAAGGTACATGGATTTTTCAAGTACCTAAAGACACAGTTTTTATAACGTCAATACTGAGTTGTTTTTTAAATGTAACTGAAGGTAAAAGAATTAAAAAACAATTATTCAAGATATCGTCAATAAAAAAAATTACTTAAAAACATTAATTAATTAAGACAATTTGACCCGCACGTATTAATCATTAGTAACCTTCCATGAAATTCTTTTATATTATTCATTACGCCCTTGTTACGTTTGTTTTGAGGTCAGTAGGATCATGGCGCCTTACGTAGGCTCATACCCTGGTAAAGTATTTCGTTTCCGGAGATATAAATTTACAATTTAAGTAATCAGGTGACAAAACCTTGGCAGATTAAAAAGAATCTTGAATACTTGTATTTCGATCACGTAGAGATTGTAGTTGAACTGTAAGGTTTCTACTCGGTTGTACACGCGTTTCAATAGCATAAACTATCGGTTTAAATGGTACCATGGACGTTGTGTTAATTGATAGGCTACTATATCTTTAATTGGCGGCTATTGCATGCAATCGGACTTGATAAAATTTCAACTTAGGATTTGTTTAATTTAAAGGAACAATTTGCGTAATTGTAAATTGATACTTTATAACCCAAATATCTCTTTATAAATTTGCAATACTTGCATAAGTTCATAAGATATGTTCCATAAGTTTGTCACTGATTACAAACTGGTGCTTGTCATGAAGTGACATAGGTTATAGATTCGAGGTAAAGCGACGCCTGGTGAGGCGCTGTCAAAGGCTTAGTACAGACTAGATAGGAAGTCCTGCAAAACCGAGTGTAGTCGATCAATTCTCGGTTGTCGTTTTCGAACTAGCTTGAGCTGTCTCTACATTTCGAAGTATACGTAGTGTCATACTTATGGAACATATCTCATAAACCTATGGTGCAATTGGACTTTGTATAAGTTTTAATTTAAACTAAGGATTTGTTTAATTTAGTGGAACCATTTGCGTAATGAAAATTGATACTTTCTAACCCAAATATCTATTTTAACATTTGTAATAACAAGAATTCATACGCGTTACTGAGAATATGAAGAGACTTAGAAGACAATTTAGCTGCAAAGTGTGCGGGGATGGTACCACTATACAGCTAATAGGTTCATTGTGCAGCCATTTCATCAACGTATTTAAGCGGATTTTGCGGGAAGATCTAGACTGATCATTATCTATGACGAATTTTATTTACCTATCTCGCTTCGCGGTGCACCTTTCCCGCACCTAGGAACTCGTGTTGCAATAAAACCATTGAAATCACAGTTAGAAAGGCTTCCGAATTATGAGACGTGACGGGTATACTCAAGCCAGGCCCACAAAATCCGCATAGAAATTAACACGGGGTATATGGTTGCACAATGATTCCAATAATCTGTATGTACTCCTGATATAAATATGAATTTAAGAAAAATAATTGACAATTGGGTGTTTGGTAGGGCTGTAACTTTCAATTGTCATGCGTTGAATAGCTTTATGGAACATAATGAGTTTTGCTATAATCTAGGTGGTCAAGAACAGTGGGAAGTTGCTTAGGACTGTAACCATTGACCATGGGAATCGCGTTTGAAGTTTCACACACCCATAAACAATGCTTGTAATAGTAAAGTTTGCGCGTACACGTGTCAAAAAAATTATAGTACTAAATTATTTACTTACTTTTGAATGCCCAGTCTTTCTGATCCTTGATTCCTTTCAACATCTTTAATAAACTTCCGGTGCATTCGGTGCTTACTTCGGACGTTATGACGAAGCGCGTCAGGTAAGGGTAAGTGTATTTCAACAGGGTGTCCGTTAAGGCCAGCACATTGTCATCCAAATTTTTCCATGCCTCCAAGACGATGCTATGATTTGATTCGGTCTGAACCTTTTTAACCCTTAAATAATTACTGGAAACTATGCTAACTGAACAAATGACCAGTAGCGTCCATGTGGTCATCAGAGACCGGACGGTAGCCATGTTTCAGTGTTTGTCAGCTTGTTAAATCAGTCCAGAACGATTTAACAATTAAACGATATTTTAAATGTCTGTTACAGTTGACCGAACTATTAACAATATTTGTGTCTACGATTCAGAACGTCTTCCGTTTCAAGTGTCTCTCGAGTTTGTAATAAAAATTCAACGTATAAAAATGGATCGTAAATGATCAAAGTGTGCACCTTGAAATCCGGTTCCCTTATTAACATTGACCCGAGCTTGATGCCCAAAAATTTAATTCCAATCACGTATTTAGTAGGCAAGAACATTTTTCTCTAATCTACTATAAAATCCTACACCACTCTTTACGCTAAGGCGGTTTTTACCCTGAAAAAATACATATAAATGAGAATATTTGAGATATTCTCTCAAATCTTTGTTAATTTTAACCAGGTCAATGCCACAGACACCGCCATTATGTTTTCTTTAAAGTGCTAGTAGTACAAATTGATTCAATATTTTTATACTTCGGGCAAGAAGTGATATCTAGTTTATTAGGGAGAAGGTATAAATTCGCCACATTTCCAGCTTTATCTCCAGTCCAAACGTCCCCGCCTGTAAATTATAACCAGCATCTCATTGGTTCTTGAAAACTCGCGTCAGCGCGACGCGAATGACGAAAATTACGTATTCTCCGACTGAGGAGAGGCTATGAAATAGACCGGCGTCCTTTTACGTTCCCCCTTGTATTTTGAAAGGGGGACTGGGACTATGGCGCGCGAATACTTAGGCATCTTATAACTTCTCCCTAATAAACTAGATTTCACTTCTTGCTTCGGGGAAGGTTGACTAACCGAATATTTTCCTATAGTTTGCTGAAAGATTTACAACTATTTTACTAAGCTGTGACATCGTTGGATATTCATTCCCAAGATGCTTTTCGCGAAACAGATGGACTAAACATTTACCTACAACCAAAGAATATAGAAGTAAGGAATCGAAACAGTGACCATGCAAAGGCACGTCGCGATGTTTAAGTATTCTTGAAACCATTTACTAACCCTTTACAATATTTTCGTTATCAAAAAGAGCTTGCATTCCTCATAATTTATCCTTTTTTATTTCTACAACTATCCATTTAAAATATTAATTGGTTCATAGTTAAGTTTTTCTCCTCAAAAGTTTTGATGAAATGAAGAAATTTTTTAATATTAATTAACGATTTAACTAGATCGTAATATTTCATAAACAAACGTGACGTGAATTGTTGAAGTGGGCTTGTTTTTGAAAGATTGTGTAATTCCGATGTAAACGGTAAAACACCTTTATAGATATACTGATATTGAATTTAGTTGGGGATTTTCCCAAGTGTGTAGGTATTTGTCATTAACGTTTAAAGGCCAAGCTTATTTTGGCGCTAACATTGTTTTTCTTTCGCAGTTGTTTACCGTCAAAAGTGATTAAATGAACCTTCTAACGTCTGCCCTACCGTTTAGTTTCAGTTAATTATTGCTAAGAAGCGATATCTAGTTTATTAGGGAGAAGGTATATATAAATTCGCCACATTTCTAGCTTTATCTCCAGTCCAGTCCACTGTCCAAACGTAGGTCCGGAGTTAATTCCCGCCTCTAAATTACAACCAGCATCTCATTGGTTCTTGAAAACTCACGTCAGCGCGACGCCAATGACGAAAATTACGTATTTTCAGGCTGAGAAGAGGCGAAATAGCCCGACCTCCTTTTACGCCCCCCTTGTATTTTGAAAGGGGGACTGGGATTATGGCGAGCGAATACTTAGGCATCTTATAACTTCTCCCTAATAAACTAGATATCACTTCTTGCTTCGGGGAAGGTTGACTAACCGAATACTTCCTATAGTTTGCTGAAAGATTTACAACTATTTTACTAAGCTGTGACATCGTTCGATTTTCATTCCCAAGATGCTTTTCGCGAAACAGATATCGCTTCTTGGTAACAAGGAAGGTTTGCCCTGAAGGTAAGTATCGTTTTCTGAGACGTTCTCTTGTCATTTGATTTAGTAAACTAGATATCGCTTCTTGTTATTGCTATGTAGTAATTTTACTCTCTCTCTCTCATTTCAGGTCAATCTCTTTAAATATTTGATTGCTTTGCTGCAGCAGTGAGCATTTCACCATGTTCAAATCAAACAGTTTGTAGACATTTCTCAGTTTTTAATTAACACAAGCTAGTGCAAGATTACCCACTAGACACTGTAGGCATGTGAATAGGGGCCCGGGAGCTCAGAGGTCTCTTAACTGTTATATCGCAGTGGGCCCCCGAACGCGTAGTGCCTAGGGGCCCCCAAGGGTGTTGATTCGCCACTGCCCCAAGTTTCGATACTTCCTTCTAAGTTCTATAGTTAATTTAGGTATGAAGGAATTGTCTCTCTTTAACGAGATTAGGTTCATTTTAAAGATCAATTTAATAAGATTAATTAGTTTTAATTTTAAAAGATTTCACCGTGAGGGAGACTAGATATACCCTATTTTATATTACCCCCGTCATCATATTAAAAATAATAGTAAAATTTTATTCTTAATTTGTTAAAGACCCCAAAAACTAACTTTTGTTTTTAGAAATACTTTGAACTCAAACTAGGCCTATGAGTTCCAAAGTAATAATATTAGTGTTTTAATTTACTTGTTTTTTATTTGATTTATTTACAGCCAGGCTTCACGAGATGAACATATTATCTTCTGTCGAAAAGCAACGACAAATAATTAATCAGAACCTTGTTGACGCGTGCAACGATGTTATATTGTAGATGCATTATTACTTTCCGATTTTAGCAAATTAATTGAATATCTCTGCTTGGTAATCAAATATTAATTAAAAATGCCTTAAATATTTTAAATTTAATTAATTTAATGCTTTACAAAAACATTTCTTGTACTTCTTTCTGAAAACTTGCATTAAACTTGAATTAATATTTATAAAATATTGTTTGAAAAAAAATTATTTCTATTTATAAGCTTACTAATTATACCAGAAGTGTAAGGTAATATATTTCTGATTATACTTATGGCTATGTTATAGAAGCTTGATTGGTATCCTCTGAATATAAGTAGAAGTATATATTACATTTTTTTCCAAGATAAGTGTACCACAAAGCGGGGTAATTGTAACATGATTCTTCCGAACAAAAGAACATCTGGAAGGGAAACACAGGGCGACTTTGCTGCTATAGTTAAAGTATAAGATCCACTATATTAAAGTGCTTTCTCAACATAACAGAACTCTTAATAAACAGAATAAATGACTTTAACCAATGAAATTTTGCATAGTTATAATGCATGATTACACATTATTGAAAAGTAGTTCAATGTTTAATAAATCCGAATGTTTCAAATGGAATATATTTCGAAATAAAATATTGCATTATTATTTATAAGTCTGCGTAATAAATTTATTTTCAATTGTAAGCTTACTAATTATAGTTAATGACTAAGGTATAGAAACTTTATTCATA
This sequence comes from Phalangium opilio, assembly GCA_019434445.1. NCBI lineage: Eukaryota > Metazoa > Arthropoda > Arachnida > Opiliones > Phalangiidae > Phalangium > Phalangium opilio. The sequence continues at coordinate 9,086 of JAEQBA010004841.1, forward strand.
CCCTCTGAATTAGAGTATGAATAAACAGTCAGAATAAATGACTTTATCCAATGAAAATTTTGCATACAATATCAAAGTTATAATGAATGATTTTATTCGAAGTGCACTGGATTGAAGTGTGACATAGTAGCCACGCAAACTAATGCTTAAAGTATTTACTTTAGCTAGTGCTGGTTACATAAGTGTGTGTGGTAGTGAACGGATTAATCAAACCTGGTCACGTGACATGACGTCATATCCGGTGACGTGCAATGACGTTATATCCGGTGACGTGCCATGACGTCATATCCGGTGACGTGACATGACGTCACATCCGGTGACGTGCCATGACGTCATATCCGGTGACGTGCCATGACGTCATATCCGGTGATGTGCCATGACGTGGCATGACGTCACAGAGGTAATTGACTTGTGACGTCACAACATATGTTTATAATAGGTTATTCAATTATTTCATTCATTTAGGCCTAGCGTTCATTCATTTAGGCTTAACGTTCATTCATTTAGGCCTAGCGGTGTTCAGTTATTTGAATTTCGTGCCGAGGATACGGCCCATCCGAGTTTGCCATCGGCGCTTTTAGCGCCCCCACCCCTACACGACGTTGGAAATTTACTTCATAGTTGAAACTAGTGAGCCGAGTTCATTCTTTGCATGGAAGCCGCCGAGGTCACTTCGAAAAACTTTCCCGTTCAGCTGATCGTAGATGACGGACGTTGGAACTTACAGCCGAGTTCATTCTTTACCTGGAAGCGGCCGTCGAGGAGGTCACTTGGGAAAATCTTTCCAGCTCAGTTGATCGTAATCGATTCTTCATGGTTCCGCCATTTCGCTGATCAATTTTCCCAAAGACGCATGCTGAATTCTAAGCTCTTTTCCGCCATTGCTTCGCCTCGTGCTTCGTAAGTTTAAACTTTAAAATAATCCAAACTCATCCAGTTTCCCTTAAATTATTTCTTTTATTTCAAGTATTTAAATTGGTTAGCTAGTGTTAAATGTTAGTGAATTATATTTATTTATTAAAATTAAGTACAATAAATAAAATTTTACAACGAGATGTTGGAAAGCCTTAACTAAGAGAAACCCTAAATTAATTTAGGGGCTATTATTTTTATTATTACGCTATTAATCGAAGTACGAAATTAATTTAGAGATAATGTGACGGAATTTCGAAAATCAAGTCTAGATACATTTTTGACACACGTGGACCTAAGCCTAAGTTAAGCCTTGTCCATTTAAACTTATGGGGTTTTAATTGAAAATGAATACATAAATAGAAGGTTTTCCTAAAATAAGTTTAGGGCCTATTATTATTAAGCTAGTTAATCGGGGTACGTAATTAATATAGAGATTATGTGACGGATCTTCGAAAAACCAGTGCCGGAGAGATAATTTTATAGCGCATGAGGGCCTAAGTTAAACCTTTTCCCATTTAAGCTAGTTTTAACTTTATGGAGTTTTAATCTTTTAATTCAGAATAAATAAATGTCAGGTTAAATTACGTAATTAATTTAAAGATTATGTGACGGAATATCGAAAATAAAGTCCCGCATAGATAATTTTATTACACACGAGGACCTAAGCCTAGTTTTTATTTATGGGGTTTTAATTTAAAATAGCAGGTTTTCCTTAAATTAGTTTACGGGGTATTATTGTTTTAGGCCTAATTAAGCTATGAATTAAGGTATTTAATTTAAAATAAATGGCTAGTTTTCCTAAAAATAGTTTAGGGGATACTTAAGCTACGAATCGGGGTACCTAATTTAATTTAAAATAAATAAATGGCAAGTTTTCCTAGAATTAATTTAGGGGATATAATTATTATAATTAAGCTATGAATCGGGGTACTTAAAATTAATTTAAGGGATAATTATTATAATTATTTTCTATATAATTATGGGAAATAATTAGTTAGCCAATATTCATTTGATTCAAGGTGGGAATTAGTTGGTTTCTCTCTATAAATCTGCTAGCCAATTTTTTTAACTAAGAATACTTCCTTCTTAAACTACTTAATCTACAAAATTATTTCCGTAAATTATTTTGTTTGGCCCATAAAGTAGCTTTTTGATTCAAAGTAGGCAATAACTTAATATGTGTTATTAATATGTTTTCATTTATAGATGCGGATGATATTCTTGGATTTTTCCGTTGCTGGTCATTCCGAGATGTATCATTCCAGATGATGCCCTTTATTGGATTTACGTTACACGATGATCTTGACTTGCTATGAATCATTCCCGATGACGCCCTTGGTTGGATTTACGTTACACGATGATCTTGACTTGCTTTGAATCATTCCCGATGACGCCCTTGGTTAGATTTACGTTACACGATGATCTTGACTTGCTATGTATCATTCCCGATGGCGCCTTTTGCTGGATTCACGTTACACGATGTTTTCAAGCTTTATTGGACTTGCTATCTCTCTCAGTACTGACTCAAAGATGCCAACATCATCGAAGCTAGAAAACACAAATGCATCTTTTTTACTTGCACATTTTATTTGTAACTACTTAACTTAACTTTTTACTTGCAAATTTTTTGTAACTACTTATTTTATTTTTTTGCGTTCAAACTTTAATTTATCAAACCCTTTAATAATTTTTTTGTTCGAAATTTTTGTAAACACTTTGCTTTTATTTTTCTAATTGAATAAATTTTGCCTTAAACCTCGTTCTTTCTTTTATTTAATTAATTTCGATACTACACTTGGTTTCAATTTTTTTTCCTCTGTACTTAGGGTGATTTTTTGACCCCTTTTTAAGCTTTTTTATTTAATAAAAATATTAAAAACAGCTTTTTATTCATATTTTTCGAAAATTATTAAAAAAAATGAAAAAATTAACAATAAATAAAAAAACAATAAAAAATTTATTAAAAATATGCAGAAAAAGGTCAAAAAAAACTACCCTAAGTGTTTTTCGACTGTTTTTGTTCCTTCCCCAATATTGAAACTTTAAATTTAAACTTAAGCTACCACCCCCAAAGTAAGCCTTGCGAGCCCAATTTAAATTTAACAAGTCCCTGTTTGACTCGGGAATTATTAAATTTAAACTAAAGCCCGCTGTGGAGCCCCCAAAAACCAGGAAACTTCGTCCTTAGCATGGGATTTCCAATGAAAGTCCACTAGATGAATGAATTCCTCCACTCGAAGATTGGAGTCCTCCACTCGATGATTGAAGTCTCGAGAGAATGTTCCTGCGCAAAAGAGATTATTATTATTTGGAAAAAATTGCACACGCATAACTTCAAATTAAATACCTTAATATGAAAATCCACTTGAACATTCTTGCATGATGTAACGCAAAATATTCGGGCATAAGAAAAATTACTATATTTGGCATAAAGGGCACATGCGGAACATTAAACTAAATACCTTAATAAGGGGAAGTAAAATAATGCCATAAAAATGTAAGCCTTAAATACTGATTACTTTTAAAGGACAAAGCGTATAAGCAACCTTCTACCTTAAACATAAATAAGAAATTTATTTAAATCCTACAAAACTCCCTCAACGAGTTGCCAAACTCTTTTTCCTCTAAAAATAACAATAATTAAAACCATAAACTAGTTACCTTAATACCGCGAAGGGAATCTCACCCTTGTCTTAAAATGTTTAAAATCCTGATAACGTTCATTATTTTTAAAAGAGAGGGCTAGGACCAGTCTCAGCTATTCCATAATTAAGCACTTTATTTATATCCTGGCGTAAATCCCTAAAAAGAACAGGACACAAGCGCTTCTCTTCTAAAAATATAATTAAAACTATAAACCAAGTACCCAAACAATTGCATAGAGATTAATGACCTTCTATAATTACTATTGATAAGGTTTAATTATTTCCACGAACTAAAGGCCTAAAATGTTTCACACGCTGTCTAAATAGTTTTCATAAAGAGATTCCCTTTCAACGGTATATAATTTAAGTGTAGACCTGAATTAAGAATAGAACTGTACTCAGTACTGGGGTTATTGAACTGTTTAATGTTGCATGCTTTTATGCCAAATATAGTAATTCATTCTAGAATCCAACATAAAGTTCCCTTTGGAAGCAGATAATAGCTAAAATAAAATCAGTTAAATGCAATAAAATGTAATACAATTTAAAATTATTATCATCTTAAATGGGACAAGTATTCTAGAATAACATTTATTTCACTAAGCTATTTTAGAAATAAATATAAACCATTGATGGTCAAATAAACTTTTAAAATTGGAAACTGATCCTAACTACCGCAATTATTGCCGGCCTTTAACCTACAAAATGTTTAATTGTCACTAACTTTCAAGTTTAAAAATAAATATAAACCATCAATGGTCAAATAAACTTCTAAAATGGGAAACTAATCCTAACTACCGCAATTATTGCCGGCCTTTGACCTACAAAATGTCTAATTGTCACTAACTTTCAAGTTTAAAAATAAATATAAACCATCAATGGTTAAATAAACTTCTAAAATGGGAAACTAATCCTAACTACCGCAATTATTGCCGGCCTTTGACCTACAAAATGTCTAATTGTCACTAACTTTCAATTTTAAAAATAAATATAAACCATCAATGGTTAAATAAACTTCTAAAATGGGAAACTAATCCTAACTACCGCAATTATTGCCAGACTTTGACCTACAAAATGTTTAATTGTCACTAACATTCAATTTTAAAAATAAATATAAACCATTGATGGTTAAATAAACTTCTAAAATGAGAAACTGATCCTAACTACCGCAATTATTGCCGGTCTTTGACCTACAAAATGTCTAATTGTCACTAACTTTCAATTTTAAAAATAAATATAAACCATCAATGGTTAAACAAACTTCTAAAACGGGAAACTGATCCTAACTTCCGCAATTATATCCGGCCCTTGACCTACAAAATGTCTAATTGTCACTAACTTTCAATTTTAAAAATAAATATAAACCATTGATGGTTAAATAAACTTCTAAAATTGGAAACTGATAATAGCTATAAAAATATCCTAAATATTGTTGCAAACTCTACACAGAAAAGCTTGTTCCGAAGTTTTTCAACGGGTACCACTCTCCGGGGATTTTCCTTGGGCCAAAGTGATAACCACTTCACCTTAACTAACACCCAAACTAATTACTAACAAAAAAGTGGCCAACATTTGCCGTCTCTCTACACTTAAAATCATTCAATTAATAGCACTAAAAGCAGTGATTAATGAAAGAAAGTGCATAGTTGACAATGTGCCGTTCCTATTTACCCTTCCATTTACTTAACGGGCCCAAGATAAATAATAAAAATTCTAACCAACATGATCATTTTCAAAACAAAAGTAACGAATATATATCTAACATTTCAAAATCGCGATAAAAGAATGTAAAATTCTCATACTAAAAGAAATTCACTCACCACGACCACTTGTCACCAGCCAAGGCCCAACGGATTGTTAAGCCTAACGCCCTAACCACACACTTATGAAAACGCCAATTTAGCCTCATTTTTCACAATTTCAAGACGTAATTTGCATCTAAATTAATTAAGACCACTTTTACTGAAAATCTCATTCAAATTTATAATAAAAATCTTAGTAATTTACCAAATTCAGGTTATTTTCGCTAGCACAGATTACCACGCGGCTTCAGTTCCAACTCCTCCATGTGATGACGTGGCAAAAAATAGCTTTTAGGGTGGATAGATGGCGCTCACCACGTTGAACCCTCCCTTAATAAATATTTAAATTTCTTAAATATTTAAAAAGAGTTTGAAAGTAATGGTTAAGCTTATAAACTGAAACAAAACATTTGTTTTAGTTCTTAGAAACTCCTCTTTATAAAACTAAAAAATACTCCATGCTTAAGTTTGGCCTTAACATTTTTCCTCTCAGCTTAATAAAAATTGTAACAATTTTGAGTTAGCTCTATCAATTTAATGCAAGAATCAAACTGTACCCTGTAACTATCCAGAATTTGAACGTTCACTCATGCAAGTTGGACACATACCCATGGTGTGGGCAACTACTAAACTACTGATTACTGAACTATTTCCGAACGACCCATAACTAAAACTAACAGCAACTTTCGAGTTTCGAGGCTATGGCACATTCAAATTCTTGGTTTTTCACACTTTCTCTAATCACTAGTACTATATTGGATTGGAATCATACAGCAATTATACAGCAATTTCGTCAATAGTTTCACTTTTAAAAACTAGAACTATTAAAACACTTACTTTTCGGGTCCTTAAATAATGCATTTTTCTGATTTCTTTACAAAAATTTAATTTAATTTGAATTAAGCATACCTTTCAAGTCTCTACACAAAAAAACCGGTACGAAACTGATTTAAGCAGACGACACATATTCTTCAATTTCTTCTATCCCCCCTCGATTTTGCCATGACGTATTTCCGTCAAGAATCAAGATCACCCTTTTCCACGGCCACTACGTTGGAAAATGGCAGTTTCAATTGGCCGTTAAAATAGGTGAAGTTGTTTTCCGATATTATAAAATTCAAAAATCTATAAATACATGCTAAAAACTTATTGAGATATCAAATAATAAACGCTGTTCCTATTATTTTAGTTATTTTTCACAAGTCAGCAATATTTCTGATTCGGACCCTTTATTACCACTTCCGGTAGCGCGTCCCGGACTGACAACAAGTAGACTGCAACGGGAGGAAGGAGGGGCTTGCGGAACGGAAGTGTCGGCTAATTTGTTGTCTTCTTTTTCTGCCAAGTTCAAACACTTGAAACCACGCGATACAATACGTTTTAAATTAAAATGATAATTATATATACAGTGGCAATGTATTAATAATAATATATGCTAGTTGTGTTGTTTTAATAACCAACCCAAATCTTATTAAAATATGGTATTTGCTTTTAACAAAACAATTTTCCAAACACCCTAGAATATTTATAGAAATTTTGGTCCAAATTTTTAAATTTCGCGCTACCGTGAGATCATCAGAAACGGTTGTTCTGATTGGCCAGGCTACTAACTACGAGTCGGAGTTTCCACTTATCGACGACGACGAGAGATTTAACTTTGCTTTGCATGTATAAAATAGCAAAAACTTCCATGTTTTTATCAACTTACACCGAAATTTAGTAAGTATTAATAATTGCTAGGGCTAGATTGATAAAAATTAAATTGTTTTGTATTCGAACGTCAGTAACTTTAACTAAATCCAACTCAAACGTATTAAGCCTTGGCTACTCTTTGATGATGCAAATCATGCTTGTGTGGTGTGTTTAGCTGTTAGGGGAGGTTTTTTCTATTTGATTTCTAGTCTCTAAACAATGTGAATGCTTGATAACAATTTTAACATTTTTAGTATTTGATCCTCTTGTCTCAGGTTTGTCAAGGTATATAATTATAAGCATGACGACTTTTTCAGTCAACCAAAATCAAAATGACACCAAAAAACTACTCGTAAAAGTTGTTTTTTGCTTTTAAAAGAAATCTAGGACATTAAAAGTCATTATTATCAGTAGCCCTAGCAAAGTTTCAGTCTCTTTATTTCAAGAACGGGTTGTAAATATCCAATTTTCAATTAGTTAAAACAAGAATTCATACAATCATGAATAATGAAATGGCTAAAAAATTGGCCAAAGATGGTGCTACATTGGTATTCCTTGATGTACCACCTGGAACTGAATTTGGAATTGATTTAAATGTATCATATACTGGCGAAAAATTCAAGGGAATCAAAATGATTCCGCCTGGATTCCATTTTGTTTTCTTCAGTGCCACCAGCAAAGAAGGCTCCTCCGCTCCCAGAACCGGGTTTTTCCATTGGTTTAAAAGCAAAGAACTTGTAGTTAAAAAGTGGCATAAATTTAACGAAAATATTTGCGAAGATGCAATTAGCGAGGAAGAAACGGAAAGAATACGATCCAATTTAAATGGGGATTTGGATAGATACTTGGGACCATATTCTTTTGAAGAATGGCGGAAATGGGTTAGCCTAACTAGCAACGTAACTGAGGAATTAATGAATAGATTAGAACCTGAGAATAAGGTTATTTCTTCGGTAGCGGAACTTGTACCTTTAGTTTACCCACCACCCCCTAAAACTGAAGAAATGGAAACGGATGTAAAAGCTACAGCTACAACTTCTCGTAAAGTTCAAGAAAATTTAGAGGATAAACTCCTTCCTGATATGAAAGTTAAAAAAGGGACTGAAATTCGTTTCACAGAAATAATGAAGCACGATTATCCCGAAGGTTCGACACCGGCGGAAATAACGTTTCATTCTTTAGACCCTACTTTTAAATTAGATAAAATAATAAAGAGTTATTCGAGATCAGTTGATATTCTTGGTGAAGTGCAGATTGCTTTTATTTGCTTTTTAATTGGACAAAATTACGACGCCTTCGAACAATGGAAGAAACTTGTTAATTTACTAACTACATCGGATTCGGCAATTGAAAAATATTTGGAAGTTTATTACGAACTTATTTCAGTTTTATATTTTCAAATAAAGGAAGTTCCGAAAGATTTCTTTGTAGATATTGTTTCCAGTGAGAATTTTTTAACAACCTCATTGCAAGTGTTTTTTCAAAATTTGGCAACTAGTCACGCGGGAACTGATTTGAAATTTAGAGGGGAAAAGTTCAAGATGAGTTTAACCAAAACTTTAGGGTGGAATTTTGATTTGGATGTTGATGATGAAGCTCCCGTTGTTGTTGAAACAGAACAGGATGATTCTGATATAATTTTAGAAGTTGAACAATAAATAATTGCATTTTTATTGTGATAAACAAGTTATTTGTTTTTTGTATTTTTTTTAACGTGGATTAAAAAAATGATCATGAAATATTTTCAAAAATTTATTTTCCCACATTTTATTTAAGATTGAACGTTATTTTGACATGGATATATTAATATAGCTATCTCAGAAGCCTAAACGTGACCCTTTAGAACCAAAGCGGTACCAAACATGGCCGCCCACCACTGCCAAAGCTAAGCCCTTGACGTTTTACCAAAAGTTCATAGAGAGAACCAAAAGTATACTTCATTGAAGCTTGCTCGCGCCATGCATTATGAGAACCCCCCCCCCCCTTTACCAACAAAATAGTGTCGACCCCCTCTGCTTTGATTACTTTCACGACTGTAGCATAGGGCCAAACATGGCTGCTCACTGACAAAGCTAAGCCCTTGACGTTTTACCAAAAGTTCATAGAGAGAACCAAAAGTATACTTCATTGAAGCTTGCTCGCGCCATGCATTATGAGAACCCCCCCCCCCTTTACCAACAAAATAGTGTCGACCCCCTCTGCTTTGATTACTTTCACGACTGTAGCATAGGGCCAAACATGGCTGCTCACTGACAAAGCTAAGCCCTTGACGTTTTACCAAAAGTTCATAGAGAGAACCAAAAGTATACTTAATTGAAGCTTGCTCGCGCCATCCATTACCCTGTACCAACAAAATAGTGTCGACCCCCTCTGCTTTGATTACTTTCACGACCGTAGCATAGGGCCAAACATGGCCGCTCACTAACAAAGCTAAGCCCGGTGACGTTTTACCAAAAGTTCATGATAAAAAACGAAAGTATACTTCATTGAAGTTTTCTCGCGCCATTTAATATGAGAAACCTCCTTTTACCAACAACATAGTGTCGACCCCCTTAACGACGTAGCACAGGGAATAGGCCCATGACGTTTTGCCTTGGTACTGACGTCACAACTGTTAGCGCTGAAGACCTTATAAAATTCTTAACAAATGCTTTGTTGATAAGGGTTGAGATGGTGTTTTTTTGAAGAGAGAAGTGTTTATCTGTAGATTTGTCATTAGTTTTCAAAAACTTTCAAAATCTCAGTAGAAAATTATTCAAAAAACGTACATAGGCCTACATTAACTTTTTTTAACCATAAAGCGTAATTTAAGAGTTAAAAGCAGTATAACGGAAAGTGCAAGTAAGACACGCATGATTGCTCAAGAAAATCTGTGCTCCGGTATTTTGTGTATGGTAACGCGAACTACCATTAAAAAAAACTTAACTTTTATTGAAAGTCTTTGATAAGTAGTTTACCGTTTTCTTAAGTTCATTGATCTAAAATTCGTCAAAGAGAGCTGAGCTTCTGGCTTAATTCCGCTAGCTGTTTACTGGAAGTAAATTTACTTAAAAGAATAGTTTTAGTGAATCTAATTACAGTTTAATTGGTTTTTTAATTTTAAGTATTTGTAATTTTTCAGGTTAGACAATCAAACAATTATCAGTCAATATGGCGCATGGATCGTACTTTGAGTTTGGTTACACTATAAATAATCTATTGTTCAAAGGATTTTCTTCATCTTCCATTGGCGGTATGTACAGCTTTCATGTTCTAACTAGAAAATTGTGAAGTTAAGGCGCGTTAAAAATGTTTACAAACATTTGGCCGAGTTGTTAAAAGACCTGAAGTGTAAACAACGTTCAGTAAATCAATGATAAGACGTGTAAATTGTTAGGGAATGTATGGGGTTTAAATATTGGTTCTAAATCAGGAATCAAAACATCAATTTTCAAGTCAGGAAAGCGCGGTTAAGTTTTCTCCAACTATATTTTCAGTATAAACAAAAGCTCATATATTAAAAACAAAAAGTATACTTAATTGAAGCTTACCCCGCGCGATGTAATATGAGAATCCCCCCTTTCACCCCTCAGAATAGTGTCAACCCCCTCTGCGTATAATGACCATCACGACCGTAGCACAATATAGTAGTAGTACCAAGAATGGAGATATCCCCGAAGCCCTAGTATGACGTCACTCATGCTATCTGTCCATAGAACCAAAGTGGTACCCCAAACATGTCCGCCCACTTCCAAAGCTAAGCCCGTGACGTTTTATCTAGGCACTAACGTCGTCACAACTGAGATAGATCTATTAACGTCTGGAGCGCCACTACTATTTCGTATAAACGTTTTACCGAAAGAAACCTCTTCAATGATTGGTTAATTGGTATGTGTAGAGGTTGAGAGGAGACGGTCGTTTGCTTCTCATTTTACATGGCGTTTACAGCACAAGACTGGACGAAGGATACTTATGATTTGATCTATAAACCTTTGATATATTCACTGCAATAAAATAATAAATAAATTATTTTTGGCAACACTTTAGAGCTTAAGTCATTCTTCCTTTGTTTCTTTCTCAGGTCTTATTGGTTTAATGTTATTCACTGCCGTACTAACATTGCTCTACGAATCCACGAAAGTTTTTCGTCAACGCCTTACGACCTGTTTCTCAAACGAAACCAGAACACTCAATGCCAGAGTGGGGGAATCCGAATCTCCAAAATCAGAACGAACTGAGAGTTCATTTTTAATGAGGTTGAGTCCGGACGAGACATTAAAGTCACGGTACTTAAATTTAAAACCTTTTCCCTACCATACATTACTATTGCGTAATCTCAAAGACTTAATTAAGCCGAAATGTTTTTATGTCCTTTGAACTTTATAGGGTCAAGTTTCATCTGGTAGAAACGTTTCTATACACTTTGCAAACTATTTTGGCGTATTTGCTCATGTTGATCTTTATGAGTTATAATTTGTGGCTTGGACTGACGGTGTTACTGACGTCAGGTCTCGCGTACTTTGTTTTTGGTTTCAGTACTTTAACAGCGCCATTATTGGTGCCTAGGGAGTACTTGCAACCGCCAGATGACCATCATTAGTTGGTGAATTTAAGACATTTACGACGCGACTACGACAATTAATTCGTTCCGTGTAGCTAAAAAGAACTGCGACATTAATATCTTTTGAAACGCGGCAAATTCGTGTACAGAAACCAGGAATTTTAACCCAAGTCCCTTAAAGGGTATAATTCGAACTTTTCAAAGTGATTCCTTACGAATCTTATGCAACAAAGTTGTTTATTTAATTTAGTAAGAAAGTTCTATAGAGTATTTCATTGCGCATGCGTATAGTTCAGACCCTGGTCTAGACTTCAGACTGAATCTCGTATTTTTAGATCCTCGTGACAGGAATGTAAAAATTTAAACGTAATTAAGGAATTAAGTTGAATTAGGCCTAATCTTCTCACTTTTTAAATAAATAACTTCTTGACATTGTGTGAATACTTGATTAGAGAAAAATTGACAAAACTTATTTACTTGGGAAATTAAAATTTACAAACAATTTGAGATGAAATAGGCCTACAGGGTACTGTTACAGAAAGTGTGGTAGAATCGTCGAAGTACAGCGATTTTGAGTCTAAATTGTTCTATGGCATTTTGCCCCAAAAAAAGCAATAGTTTTCAAGGTATGATTAAAGTATTTTGCGGATGACACCTTATTTAAATTAGAAATGATTGTCTTTAAGTTTATTACTTAAAGTTAATTATCTCCGTAAAACACTCATAATCATGACTTGTAAACAGTGTTCGTTACGGCAAAATGTCACAGAACATTTGACTCAAAATTACCCATAGAACTTGCTGTAATTCGGTCGAAACACATAACCTGTATAACATATTTTAGCGAAAAATAGCGGTTTTAATAAGAAAATTAAAATTAAGACTAAATTTGTAGTTCCTTAAATACATATACAGTATTTGTATAAATTAGGTCTCAATCCTGGAATTGAGACAGTTTTTTTGAATCTTATGAAATGTTGCAAAACGCAATAAATATTTGCAACAGTTGTAGTTAATATTTTCATTGTTTTTGAGGTCTGATCAAATTGATATCTGTATCTGTACATATATACAATTTACTGATAATAAAATATAAGATTTAACTTTATAATATTAATTGTGTTCTTTCTTTATATTTGCGTCTAATTTTAATTAATTTCAACTTAAATGATGGTACGAACGCGAACATTTTTTGATTTTTCCACGGCTCCTTTAGCCTTTGAAATAAATTTTCAGTATAAAGTTTGTTTGATAAGGGAAATATGATAAGTTTATTAGATATGTTACATAAGTATGACACCACCTATACTTCGTAATGTTAAAGGCTTACTGAGAGATCGTTCGAGAACGACAAGCGAGAATCGAATGGCTACACTCGGTTAATTTTGCAGGACTTCCATCTTCCTATTCATTCTGTACTAAGCCTTTGACAGCGCCTCACCAGGCGTATGTCGCTTTACCTCGAATCTACGACCTACGTCACTCGAGGGGTCGGACGTTCGGCATTTTGGTGTACGGGATTTTGAGATTTCAAGATTTTGACAAAGATTTTGAGATTTTGCCCCAGATTTTGAGATTCTGACTCAGATTTTAGAAATCTGGAAATCTAAGATTTCGGGATTTTAAAGGAGATTTTCAGATTTTGAACGCGATTTTCAGATTTCAAAGAAGATTTCGGGATTTTGTTCAGGATTTTCAGATTTTGAAGGAGATTTCGGGCTTTGGAACAAGATTTTCAGATTTTGAAGGAGATTTTCAGATTTTGAGGAGATTTTCAGATTTTGAGGAGATTTTCAGATTTCGAGGAGATTTTCTGATTTTGATATTTTAGGATGAGATTTCGGGATTTTACGTTAAGATTTCGGGATTTCTAGATTTTAATGTGAGATTTCGGGATTTTAGGTGAAGATTTCGGGATTTTCAGATTTTAAAATAGGGATTTCGGGATTTTCAGATTTTAAGGTAGGGATTTTGGGATTTCTAGATTTTGACGTGAGATTTTAAAATTTTCAGATTTTGACGTGAGATTTTAAGATATTTAGATTTTGACGTGAGATTTTAAGATATTTAGAGATTTTCGAAAGAGATTTTAAACAGATTTCAAACGAAGTGTACGGGATTTTGACAAACGTCCGACCCCTCGACGTCACTTCATGACATAAGCTCCAATTTGTAACCAGTGACAAACTTATCTAAAATATCTTATCTACCTGGTATGATAAAAATAAATATTAAAAAATACACGAACTAAAACATAAAACAGTTATTTTGGCATTTTGTTTTTGGAAATTTAAAATGTCTGCAGCCAAATACGATGTGCGTAAGATTAATTAATATGAGAATTGTAATTACAGAGTATTTTATAATCTCATTTTTCTAGAGTGATGAAGAATTAGCTGAATTGGAAAATGAACTACGGCGTGAACAGGAATTAGTAAGTGCTGTAGAAAGTAGTCTAGTTTACCTCAATAAGAGCATAAGTTTATAAAATATGTTTCATAAGTATGACACTACCTATACTTGGCAATGCCAGAGACTTACAACTCGATCGGCTAGTTCGAGACCAACTTCACTTCAAACATGACTAGCTCCCACAGTAACCAGTGTCAAACTTATAGAACATATCTTATGAACTTATGAGAGGGGTAAACGGTTTTGAGCGTATGAGCTACAAATTGTTGTGTTATCTAAATAAATATGGGCATAGTTACCAAAATAATTCTTAATATTTAGAATTTAATGGCGGAGAAAAATTTTAAAATGGAAAGAGCATGGAAAGAATACAAACATCAATTGGACTTGCAGGCTTTAACGGTTGAACAACAGCGCCAAAATGATATTGAATTAAATAAAACTAAAGCTCTCGTTGTAAGAATGTTTTATTCATATCATAATCGAATTATTATTATGCAACTATTTGTAACGTAGGAGAAAGTTCAACGTCTCGAAGAACTGACTTTGGCCATCAAAAGAAGCGAAGAAGACGCGCAAGAGACAGTTAGCGGTATGCAGGTATGCTTAATAACAGAAGTATATAATACTTCTCTTCGAGAGAAGTGTACCATCCACAAAACGGGCGAGGTAATTGTAACATGATTCTTCTTACCCAACATCATCCCTTAACATTTGGAGCAAGGTTACTAAACCGAATCACATACGCGATATATAGTTCCCTCATCATTACTCTATTAGGGCTTAACTATTTGCCAAGGTTTGTGCATGAGCTTGTGCATTTTTGTCCCGCGTCAAGACAATCAAGGTTTGTGGGTTGATTGCTGAGGATTTATAACTGGCCAAATTCACCCTAGCACGGTGCGATAGTTGCCCATCTGAAGTTTAATGAGTAGGAGAGCAAACGAAAGGGGTTATGAACCTGGGAAGAATCATGTTACATAACTAAAGTATTAAGAGGATACAGAGTGTCATCCTTCTTCCATTATCCCCTTCTGCTAGTGCTAATAACAAAGCCATGTTGATGATTTAAATACTTTTTTTTTGTTAATTAGGAATTGATTAGAAGGAAAGAAAAATTATTACAAAGTACGCAACGCGATTTTGTTAAGGCCAAAAACAACAGGTCAACAGTTTGGAAGAAAGTTTTGGGTTTAGTGACTGTTGTAGCTCCCTTAGCTCTGCAGATTTTAGGGGATGGAGGGCTGGAGGTGCTGGAGGTGCTGCCGTAGCTTTGACACGCCGATGAGCGAAATGTTTGATAATTAATATTCATGCCAATAAATAATAACACAAACAAACAATTAAAATAAAAGAAGTACCTAAATGGTCGTAATCTTACGTCGTTTAATAATTTTGAGTTGTCATTTGCAATTTAAATAAAGAACCCTCTTTAAATTTTGAGAAAATTAATGTTGTCTTTATTTTTTTTTACCGCAGTGCTCGAATATTTGATTATGAGCATTGTTTCTTAACCAAAATGTCCTAGAACATACTTCCACTCAAAATGGATTGCACTTAGTTAAAGCGGGAATGAAGCTGAGACCTCAGACCACCCATTATGGCTACCAGAACAGCGGTAAGACTTGGGAGGGTGTGACGTACTACTATCCCATCTGAAAGCTCTCTATAGTTAATATTATCTAGGCAATGAAATAACAACTTGGATGCGTGGAAAATCCCTTTTTTTAATATTTCTTGACTTATACTGACGGTATATTGTTTAACGTGAACAACTATATAGCTGTTATCATAATTTTATAAGATATGTTCCATAAGTATGACACCATCTATACTTCGTAATGCTAGAGACTTACAGCTCGAGCTAGTTCGAGAACGACAAGCGAGAATTGAATGGCTACACTCGGTGGTTAATTTTGCAGGACTTCCATCTTCCTATTTAGTCTACATTACTAAGCCTTTGACAGAGCCTCACCAGGCGTCGCTTTACCTCCTCGAATCTATGACCTACCTCACTCACTTCAAAACAAGCTCCAGTTTGTAACCAGTGACAAACTTATAAATGGAACATATCTTATGAACTTATGTAAATATCTTATCTACCTGGTTTGATAAAAATGAATATTAAGAAATACAAGAACTAAAACAAACGGTTATTTTGGCATTTAGTTTTTGGAAATTTAAAATGTCTGCTGCCAAATACGATGTGCGTAAGATTAATTTATATGAAAATTGTAATTATAGAGTATTTTATAATCGCATTTTTCTAGAGTGATGACGAATTAGCTGAATTGGAAAATGAACTTCGACGTGAACAGGAATTAGTAAGTACTGTAGAAAGTAGTCTAGTTTACCTCAATAAGAGCATAAGCTTATAAGATATGTTCCATAAGTATGACACTACCTGTGCTAAGTTCGTAATGCTAGAGACTTACAGCTTGAGCTATATAGTTCGAGAACGACAAGCGAGAATTGAAGTTCTACACTCGGTGGTTAATTTTGCAGTCCATCTAGGTCCTATTTTGTCTGTAGTAAGCTTTTGACAGCGCATTATCAGGCGTCTTCGCTTTACCTCGAATCTATGACCTACCTCAATCACTTCATGACAAGCTCCTGTTTGTAACCAGTGACAAACTTATGGAACATATCTTATGAACTTATGATGAGAAGTAAACGGTTTGGAGCGTATGAGCTACAAAGTGTTGTGTTATCTAAATAAGTATGGGCAGGGAGGAGTGGTATGGGCATAGCTACAAAAATAATTTTTAATTTTTAGAAGTTTATGGCGGAGAAAAATTTTAAAATGGAAAGAGCATGGAAAGAATACAAACATCAATTGGACTTGCAGGCTTTAACGGTTGAACAACAGCGCCAAAAAGATATTGAATTAAATAAAAC
Organism: Phalangium opilio; assembly: GCA_019434445.1. Taxonomy (NCBI): domain Eukaryota; kingdom Metazoa; phylum Arthropoda; class Arachnida; order Opiliones; family Phalangiidae; genus Phalangium; species Phalangium opilio. The sequence continues at coordinate 25,990 of JAEQBA010004841.1, forward strand.
TAAAGCTCTCGTTGTAAGAATGTTTTATTCATATCACAATCGAATTATTATTATGCAGCTATTTGTAACGTAGGAGAAAGTTCAACGTCTCGAAGAACTGACTTTGGCCGTCAAAAGAAGCGAAGAAGACACGCAAGAGACAGTTAGCGGTATGCAGGTATGCTTAATAACAGAAGTATATAATACTTCTCTTCGAGAGAAGTGTACCATCCACAAAGCGGGCGGGGTAATTGTAACATGATTCTTCCTACCCAACATCATCCCTTAACATTTGGAGCAAGGTTACTAAACCGAACAACATACGCGATATATAGTTCCCTCATCATTACTCTATTAGGGCTTAACTATTTGCCAAGGCTCATGCATGAGCTTGTGCGTTTTTGTCCCACGTCAAGACAATCAAGGTTTGTGGGTTGATTGCCGAGTATTTAGTAAATACCAAACAGTTATAGAATTCACCCTGAAAGGTGCGATGGTTGCCCATCTGAAGTTTAATGAGTAGGAGAGCAAACGAAAGGGTGTATGAACCTGGGAAGAATCATGTTACATAACTAAAGTATTAAGAGGATACAGAGTGTCATCCTTCTTCTAAAAACAAAGACGTGTTGATGATTTAATTACTTTTTTAATTAGGAATTGATTAGAAGGCAAGAAGAATTATTACAAAGTACGCAACGCGATTTTGTTGAGGCCAGAAGCAACTGGTCATCAGTTTGGGATAAAGTTTTGGATTTAGTGAGAATTGTAGCTCCCTACGCTATGCAGATTTTAGCGGCTGGAGGTACTGCGGCTACTGCCGCAGCTTTGGCACGCCGATGAGCGAAATGTTTGTTAATTGATGTTCAAGTCAATAAATAATAACACAAACAAACAATTAAAATATAAAAGAAGTACTTAAATGGTCGAAATTTTACGTTGTTTAATAATTTTGAGTTGTCATTTGGAATTAAAATAAAGAACACTCTTTAAATTTTGAGAAAATTAATTTCGTGTTTATCTTTTCTTTTACCTCAGTGCTCGAATATTTGATTATGAGCATTGTTTCTTAACCAAAATGTCCTATCACTTTTGACACAAAATGGATTGTATCATAGAACCCGATAGAACCACTGTACTTCGGACTCCTATCACCATTTTAGAAACACCCTGTATTATTCTTAATTATTCGAGCCCTGTTTGTTGTAACCCCAAGTATAATCAGTTAATATATTAATATCACTTAGGCGATGAAATAACAACTTGGATGCGGGGAAATTCCCTTTTTTTAATATTTCTTGACTTATACTGACGGTATATTGTTTAACGTGAACAACTATATAGCTGTTATCATAATTTTATAAGATATGTTCCATAAGTATGACACCACCTATACTACGTAATGCTAGAGACTTACAGCTCGAGCTAGTTCGAGAACGACAAGCGAGAATTGAAGTCCTACACTCGGTGGTTAGTTTCGCAGTCCATCTTCCTATTTAGTCTGTACAAATTAAGCCTTTGACATCGCCTCACCAGGCGTCGCTTTACCTCGAATCTATGACCTACGTCACTTCATGAAGATCCACTTTGTAACCAGTGACAAACTTATTGAACGTATCTTATAAACTTATGCTGTTATCAAGAAGCGCAGGTATATAGATAAGATTATCTTTACAAAACTACGACGGTAATTTTTCTCTCCTCAAAATATATCTCAAATGCAAAACTTTCAGGACATAACTAGTACAGCTAAAATGGGGAAAAATTCGGTTTGTAATTTAAATTCATAAAAATAAACTTTACAAACCCATTAACCCAAATTAATTAATGTTAAATTTTCAAAATCTTCTCAGAGAGATAAGGAGGATGATTTAGATGATGAGCTAACTGACCTGGAAGAGAAAATTCGTCTCAAACAACTCGAAGTATGACTGTGATCATTTTTAACTTTTTAAGCCTTTCCGCTGAAACTTTGTCCTTTATTTAGATGGAAATGAAAGAACAAGCTTTTAAAAGGGAAAGAGAGATGAAATTGTTTGTGGACAAGAATCAACAAATGCTACAACAGCAAATTTTAGTAAATAAAATTACTTTATTAAACATTTATTATTAGAGCTTAACCATTAGGGATAACTTGAAATTGAAATGAATTCCAAAACTACATTAAATAGTTCTTCAATAACTCATCCTTAAAACTTTATACCAGGAATTAATGTATTTTAAAGAAGCAGGAATGTAGAACTTTTAGAATTTCCGAATTGTTATTATACGCCCTCTTTTTTCATAAACTGCGAAAAAATCTAGTAACATATTTTTGTTAATTTTAGAAGGAAGCACGTGATGCTAAAATAACAGCTGAAGCGACCCGAAAAACAGCTGAGGAAACTGCAACTAAGTTAAGCAATTTGCAGGTATATTATGCGAAACAATATTTATTTTAGATTAATATACTGGTGTCTAAGAAAATCATTTTGATCAGATGCAACTTGAGGAGATGAAAAAGGAACAGGCACGACAAGCCGAAACCCCACCTAAAACGTCTTGGGGAAGTTGGTTTGGTTGGAGTTAAAAATTCGTACTTTTAACTTATTACGAATACAAATGTAATTTTTATAAACAAACTTATTTAATTTTTATTAAATTGTAATTGAGTATCAAAATAAATAATTGAAAAACGCTTCTTTTGTCCAGTTTTGTTGGAGCCTTTACTCGGCGTAACATAAGCTCATAAGATATGTTCCATAAGTTTGTCATTGGTTACAAACTGGAGCTTGTCATGAAGTGACGTAGGTCATACTAAGATTCGGGGTAAAGCCACTCCTGGTGAGGCGCTGTCAAAGGCCTAAGTACAGACTAAATAGGAAGAAGGACTGCAAAACCGATGTAGTCGATCAATTCTCGCTTGTCGTTCTTGAACTAGCTCGAGCTGTAAGTCTCTAGCATTACGAAGTATAGGTAGAGTCATACTTATGGAGCATATCTTATAAACTTATGGCGTAACCGGAGTAAAACGCTGTACTAAAATGAATACAACCCGCTATGAGTTGTACACAGTACAGGGTATCTGCGAGTTATTAGCTATTCGATGTATCATAAGTTATAAACTTTTGAGGATATATCTTTATCAATTTATTACTTCATTAACACGTTGTTTTTCTACAAATTATTTTTAATTAAATCGAAAAATTCTTAAATGCCTCCTTAATCGTTTAGCAATGACAAAATAAGACACTTAATGTTATAATTCGATATAATTTTGTTAGTAAATTGGAATACAAAACAATCCTGGATTGTCCAATCCTGGATAGCTCAATCTCACAGGCACATCATTTTCCTGGTCTTTAAATATTCTTTTGAAAAATCCTTTAAATTCTTCGTTGATTAGTTTATTCTTTCTCATCTGCTTTTCGAAATTAATGACACTATCCTCTTCTTCTAGAGGTTCTGCCTGTAATTTTAGTATAATTTGAAACTGAACTTATATACCAATATTTAATAAAATAATGCTCCAATATATACCGTTACTATAGTTACACCACGTTTGATTGTCGGGTAGTGGTTCATTTTAATTTCGAGAGGTTTCTCGTGATTTTGCTGAATTTCTTCGATTTTCACTTTATACCTTGTGTGTTTTACCAATCGTTGTTTTTCGTAGTAATGAGTAATTCTGTCACATTCCATCTTATATTTCGATTCTCTGTCTCTTGTTTCCATTTCTTGTTTCTTAAGTAGAGCATCCATTTCAGCCTTGTGAGCTCTCAAAGTGCTGGATTTAAAGGCTTCCAGTATATCAGCCGCTAATCTTTCAAGTTTAGCTCTGGTTTCAGAGGTGCACTCGAGCAGATCCTGATCTAGGCCTATTTTAAAGCGTTGCATTTTATGCTCATTTTTAATATATTCTTCAAGTTCGGTTTGGTGTTCTAGTTTAAAGGGATAGAATCAAGGATTTCCGACTAGTACAAGATGAGGGCAGTTTTAGGTAAAAAAATGTGCCTAAAATTATGTGTGCCAAAAAAAAAATCGAATTAAAACGTTTAAAATTAAGAAAAGTACGTTAGATATTTTGAAATTCAAACTAGCCGCGAATACCGCCCAACTTGTTTTGATACCCTAGTGACGTTGCTAACGTCCACTGATTCATTGGTTGTTTGGAAATAGGAGTATATAGGTAGCTCTAGACCACTGTATAGTAGCTTTTCTCCTTCACTGGGGAAAGCCGCGCATATTCGAGAAGACATTTGTAAACATAATTCTGATTTATCATGTTTATTATCCTTTGTTTCCTTAACTCTTGGTTACGTTGTAGAGTTGGGATAGTAGAGATTTGTCAAAATAGTTACGGGTAATGGCCAAAACACCTCATTTTTACGCTATTTTGGCAAAGGCTTAGCTTCCATGAAAAATACTAATTTGGCGAAAATGCAAAATGCAAAATAGTATGAAAACTACTTTTAGGTGTAAATCTACTATATTTCCGTGTGAGAGGAGGCTAGCGGGGTAATGTAGGTGGTTCGCTCGTGTTTTTGCCGAACGACTGTAGAGGGAGCAGTGATGGGAGCGGCGCCGAAAAGTAATACTTTTAAAAACTAATTAAATATAGTTAAGTTATTAAAACTATCAATATATATATATTTTTGAAAACGTAATTTTAGGTTCTATCTGATTTAAAAAAATGAAAGCTTTTCGTTAGTAGTCAAAAGATCGATTCTATCCCTTTAAGTTCTAGTTGTTCATTCTCATGTTTTTTCCTTTCTTCCTGAATATTTGTTTCATTTCTTTTGTATAGAGATCGCTTTTCAAAATCCTCTTTATCAGTAATTCGATCAATTTCGGATTTTAAGTTCAAACTCTCGCTGTCAATGATTGCTTTTTCGCGCTCGTTAAATCTAGGTAATTCTTCCAATTTAGATCTTTTACTATAGATTTCTTGATCATTCAAAACGTTTCGTGAGGACGTGGTCCCCGCATTTGGAAAGGTATTTTTAGACATGCCAATTTGTCTTTCAATTACCGTCACATTTTCTCCGTTTATTTCAGTATTCATGAACTGGTAATTATCTACTTCGTCAGATAATTGACTTCCGTAAGCACCCTGTAACATATTCAACCGCGTTGTCATTATAAAACATTTACGTTCACTGATGTCACATTTAAGAATTGACTATACACCTCTTCAAAATCATAATGGTGGGTCACTGTTTTCGATTGATGACGTAGAAAAAGTTGTCGAAGTTGTTCTAGAGCGTTTTTTTCAATTGTTTTTGGAAACGTTACTCTGAAGTTCACCAATAATACATCCCTTTTATTTTCATTAAAATAATTAGGAAGGCCTTGATCTTTGATGTAAAATCCTTCACCGTTTAGTACATTTACTTGAAACACGCCTGTAAAACGTTTATTTAAACATTTTAATAAGTAATATCAGAAGGGGATAATAGAAGAAGGATGACACTCTGTATCCTCTTAATACTTTAGTTATGCAACATGATTCTTCCCGGGCTCATGCACCTTTTTGTTTGCTCTCCTACTCATTAAACTTCAGATGGGTAACTATCGCACCGTGCTAGGGTGAATTCTATAACTGTTTGGTACTAAATTCTCAGCAATCAACCCACAAACCTTGATTGTCTTGACGTGCATGGGACAAAAATGCACAAGCGCATGCATGCGCCTTGCCAAATAGCTATACACTAAGATATTAATGATGAGGGAACTCTTTGTAGCGTATGTCATTCGGGTTATAGTAACCTTGCTCCAAATGTTTTGATGATGTTGGGAAGAATCGTGTTACAATTACCCCGCCCGCTTTGTGGCACATACACTTCTCTCGAAGAGAAGTATTATATACTTCTGGTAATATATACCTTTTTTACGAACATTAGCTCTCAGTATTTTCGGGTGATTATCCATGGTTTTAATGTATATTTTGTGGTCCCAAAAACAGTTTCCCAAGTCAATATCCAAGGTTTTAGTTAACAAGGCTTTAGATAATTTGTTTTTGTCATTAATTGTCCAGTTATCGTAGTCCGGATTTAGAATCGTTTTAAATACGACGTTTCCAGGTAACTTTCCTGGTAGTTCGTCCCCATCGCCGATAAATGTATTAGTTTGACCAATTGGTGTACCTCAAGAGATGCAAAAGAGAAATTATTTTGAACAAAATAATAATTCCATTATTATTTTCAGTTTTCTTTACCTTTTTTAAGTTCAATGACAAACTTTTTCTCGATCATAACTGTTCCATTTCCGGCACATGGCACGCAGTTGTTTTTCAAAGTTGCTCTTCCTGAATTGGCATAAATTGGAATCAGTTTAGTTTCAACATAAGTTCATAAGATGTGTTCCATAAGTTTGTTACTCGTTACAAACTGGAGCTTGTCATGAAGTGACGTAGGTCATAGATTCGAGGTAGAGCGACGCCTGGTTTTGGCGCTGTCAAAGGCTTAGTTCGGACTAAATAGGAGAAGATGGACAGCCAAAACCGAGCGTATAGTCATTTCTCGCGTAGTTCTTGAACTAGCTCTCAGTAAGTCTCTATCGTTACGAATTATAAGCATTGTCATACTTATGGATCATATCTTGTAAACGTATGTTTTTATTAAGTCAAGCGCGCACGATTTATATCTACCTCGACACATTGAGCATGTTCTGTATACGGTGTCCACATGTTCCCTTATGGCACCGTTATAAATTTCGCTGGCAGTTACAGGCAAGTCTAAATACTTGCACGGTGTTAGATCCATATTTTTAATATCGTCAAATTCCTTCAACATTTCCTCAATGTCGTTGAGGCGATAATTGTAAGCAGCAAAACGAAGTACCTAATTTTGTAGTAATCTTACGTCGTGTAGTAATTTTGAGTTTTCACTTGGAAATAAAATAAATAACACTTTTTAAATTAAGAGAAAATTAATGTTGTGTTTACTTTTTTACCTCACTGCTCGAATATTTTACTATGAGCATTGTTTCTTAATCAAAATGCCCTAGAACACTTTCGACTCAAAATGGATTGCACATAGAACCACTGTACTTCGGACTCCTATCATGATCATCATCCTTTTTGAAACGCCCTTTAATTATTCGAGCCCTGTTTGCTGTAACCCCAACACGTAGTCAATGAAATAATAACTTTTATCTCTGCTTTTATGCGGGGAAATTCCCTTTATTTTAATTCTTCTTGAATTTTACTGTTCATGTTGACGGTATATTGCTTAACGCGAACAACTATAGCTGTTATAATAATTTCATAAGACATGTTCGATAAGTATGACACGTAATGCTTGAGACTTACAGCTCAAGCTAGTTCGAGAACGACAAGCGAGAATTGACTCACTACGCTCGGTTAGTTTTGCAGTCCATCTTCTCCTATTTAGTCTGTACTAAGCCTTTGACAGCACCTCACCAGGCGTCGCTTTACCTCGAATCTATGACCTATGTCACTTCATGACAAGATCCAGTTTGTAACCAGTGGCAAACTTATGAAACGTATTTTATGAACTTATGTTGTTATCAAGAAGCGCAGATAGGCCTAGATAAGATTATCTGTAAAACAAAACTACGACGGTAATTTTTCTCTCCTCAAAATAATGCCAAACACAAAACTTTCGGAGACATACACCTAAAATGGGCAACAATTAGGTTTGTACTTGATTAAAATAAACTTAATTAATGTTAAATTTTCAAAATATTCTCAGAAAGATAAGGAGGATGATTTAGATGAAGAGCTAAAAATATTTATTTTAGATTAAAATATTGGTGTTTAAGAAAATAATTTTAATCAGGTGCAACTTGAGGAGTTGAAAAAGGAACAGGCTCGTCAAGCCGTTGAAGCCGAAACCCCACCTAAAACGTTTTGGGGAAGTTTATTTAATTGGAGTTAAAAATTCTTACTATTAACTTAATACGAATACAAATGTAATTTTTATAAACAAACGTATTTAATTTTTATTAAATTGTAATTGAGTATCAAAATAAATAATTGAAAAACGCTTCTTTTGTCCAGTTTTGTTGGAGCCTTTACTCGGCGTAACATAAGCTCATAAGATATGTTCAATAAGTTTGTCATTGGTTACAAACTGGAGCTTGTCATGAAGCGACGTAGGTCATAGATTCGAGGTAAAGCCACGGCTAGATGCACTGTCAAAGGCTTAGTACAGACTAAATAGGAGAATATGGACAGCAAAATTAACTGAGTGTAGTCAATTCTCGTGTCGTTCTCGAATTAGCTTGAGCTGTAAGTCTCTAGCATTACGAAGTATAGGTAGTGTCATACTTATGGAGCATACCTTATAAACTTATGGTGTAGTCGGAGTAAACGCTACTGTACCTTTGACTGTACTAAAAGAAATATAACCCGGTATCAGTGTACACAGTACCGGGTATTTCATTGGCTATTGGATATATCTTTATTAATATATTACTTCATTAACACGTTCTCTTGTTTTTCTACAAATTATTTTTAATTATATCGAAAAATTCCTAAAATGCCTCCTTAAACGTTTAGCAATGAAAAATTACGACACGTAATGTTATAATTCGATATAATTTTGTTAGTAAAATGGATTACAAAACAATCCTGGATAGTCCAATCCTGAACTCAATCTCACAGGCACATCATTTTCCTCGTCTTTTAATATTCTTTTGAACCATCCTTTAAATTCTTCGTTGATTAGTTTATTCCTTCTCATCTGCTTATCGAAATTAATGACACTATCCTCTTCTTCTAGAGGTTCTGCCTGTAATTTTAGTATAATTTGAAACTGAACTTAGCAATATTTAATAAAATAATGCTCCAATATCTACCGTTACTATAGTTACACGACGTTTGATTGTCGGGTTGTGGTTCATTTTAATTTCGTGAGGTTTCTCGTGATTTCGCTGAATTTCTTCGATTTTCATTTTATACCTCATGTGTTTTACCAATCGTTGTTTTTCGTAGTAATGAGTAATTCTGTCACATTCTATCTTATATTTCGATTCTCTGTCTCTTGTTTCCAATTCTTGTTTCTTAAGTAGAGCATCCATTTCAGCCTTGTGCGCTCTCAAAGTGCTGGATTTAAAGGCTTCCAGTATACTAGCCGCAAATCTTTCAAATACAACTCTGGTTTCAGAGCTGGACTCGAACAGTTTTTGATCTATTTCATAGCGTTGCGTTTGATACTCATTTTCATTATCTTCAAGTTCGGTTTTGTGTTTTAGTTTAATTTCTTGTTGTTCATTCTCATGTTTTTTCCTTTCTTCCTGATTTCTTTCGTTTAGAGATTGAATTTCAAAATCCTCTTCATCATTAATTCGATCAATCTCAGATTTTAAGTTCAAACTCTCGCTGTCAATGATTGCTTTTTCGCGCTCGTTAAATATAGGTAATTCTTCTAATTTAGATCTTTTACTATAGATTTCTTGATCATCTTGATCATTCAAAACGTTTCGTGAGGACGTAGTCCCCGCATTTTGAAAGGTATTTTTGGTCATGCCAATTTCTCTTTCAATTACTGTCACTTTTTCTCCGTTTATTTCAGTATCCCTGAACTGGTAATTATCTACTTCGTCATATAATTGACTTCCGCAAGCACCCTGTAATATTCAACCGCGTTATCATTATAAAACATTTACGTTCACTAGATGTCACATTTAGCCTTAATGATTTAGGAATTGATTACCATATACACCTCTTCAAAATCATAATGGTGGGTCACTGTTTTCGATTGATGACGTAGGAAAAGTGGTTTAAGTTGTTCTTGAGCGTTTTGGTCAATTTTTTTAGGAAACGTTACTCTGAAGTTCACCAATAATACATCCCTTTTATTTTCGTTAAAATAATTAGGAAGGCCTTGATCTTTGATGTAAAAACCTTCACCGTTTAGTACATTTACTTGAAACACGCCTGTAAAAAGTTTACTTAAACATTTTTATAAGTAATATCAGAAGGGGATAATAGAAGAAGGATGACACTGTATCCTCTTAATACTTTAGATATGTAACATGATACTTCCCAGGCTCATGCACCTTTTTGTTTGCTCTCCTACTCATTAAACTTCAGATGGGTAACTATCGCACCGTGCTAGGGTGAATTCTATAAATGTTTGGTACTAAATCCTTACTGCAATCAACCCACAAACCTTCATTGTCTTGACGTGGGACAAAAATCCACAAGCGCATATATAGTTAAGCGCTATAATACATATAGTAATAATGAGGGAGCTATTTATCGCGTATGCATAATTCGGTTTAGTAACCTTGCTCCAAATGTTTTGATGATGTTGGGAAGAATCATGTTACAATTACCCCGCCCGCTTTATGGATGGTACACTTCTCTCGAAGAGAAGTATTATATACTTCTGGTAATATATACCTTTTTTACGAACATTAGCTCTCAGTAATTTTGGGGGATTATCCAAGGTTTGAATGTATACATTTTGCTCCCAGAAACAGTTTCCCAATTCAATATCCAAGGTTTTAGTTAACAAGGTTTTGGATAATTTGTTTTTGTCATTGATTGTCCAGTTATCATAGTCGGGTTTTAGAATCGTTTTAAATACGACGTTTCCAGGTAACTTTCCTGGTAGTTCGTCCCCATCGCCGATAAATGTATTAGTTTGACCAATTAGTGTACCTCAAGAGGTGCAAATTTTTATGTTAACCAACAAACAAAACTGGGTTATTTTGGGCAACATAATAATTTTATAAAATCTTTACCTTTTTTAATCTCAATGACAAACCTTTTCTCGATCATAACTGTTCCATTTCCGGCACAAGGCGTGCAGTTGTTTTTCAAAGTTTCTCTTCCTGAATTGGCATAAATTGGAATCAGTTTAGTTTTAACGTAAGTTCATAAGATATGTTCCATAAGTTTGTCACTGGTTACAAACTGGAGCTTGTCATGAAGTGACGTAGGTCATAGTTTCGAGGTAAAGCGACGCCTGGTTTTGGCGCTGTTAAAGACTTAGTACAACAGACTAAATAGGACCTAGATGGACTGCAAAATTAACCACCGAGTGTAGCTTATCAATTCTCGCTTGTCGTTCTCGAACTAGCTCGAGCTGTAAGTCTCTAGCATTAAGAAGTACAGGTAGTGTCATACTTATGGAACATATCACTTATAAACTTATGTTTTATTTATGTGTCAAGTGTGCACAATTCATATACCTACCTCGACACATTGAACATGTTCTGTATACGGTGTCCACATCTTCCCTTATGGCACCGTTATAAATTTCGCTGGCAGTTACAGGCAAGTCTAAATACTTGCACGGTGTTAGATCCATATTTTTAATATCGTCAAATTCCTTCAACATTTCCTCGATGTCGTTAAAGCGATAACTGTGAGCAGCAAATCTTTGCTGTCCTGAAGTTTTAGTCAACATTTTGTACGCTTGCGCGATATCTTTAAACTAAAAGAGGAATATCCATTTATTCATTGAAAATTTACCAGTTTCATGTAAGCAAATAGACCTAGTTATTATTCATCTTCCATCACAAACAAGAAGGTATCAATTTTAACTATTCTTAACATTTTTAAATGGTATTTAAATGATCACTTTAAACTTTGTTGCGCTAACGTATTAGATTTTTCTTGATTTTGTGCTTTAAAAATTAGTAATTTAAATTTTTGATTACTTTCTCAGCTCCATTATTATTTTTATCAGGATGCCATATTAAGGATAACTTGTAAAATGCTTGTCGGATGGTCTTTTGATCACTTCCTTCAGGTATCTCTAGTACCTTGTACGGATTCATCTTTATTGAAAACTTAAAACGTCTCTAATTATTACTTTCAAATTATTACTTCGCGTAATCTGTTTACAGACAGTTTTTAATTATTTTTACAAAATGAACAGAGCATTTTTAGTTACGCTTTGTCAAATACTTATCTTATCATGAAGAATTCATTCACGTTACTAAGAATATGTGGAACGTAGCTTTAAACTCTGGTTCAGTATACCAACCTCGCGTACTTTATAATGTAGATAAAATTCGTGCTTTACTTTTTGCTCAATGATTGATAAAATCAGAAGGGGATAATTGAAGAAGGATGACACTTTGTATCCTCTTAATACTTTAGCTATATATGACATGATTCTTCCCACGGTAACCCCCTTTGTTTGCTCTCCTGCTTATCAAACTTTAGGTGGGCATCGCACCGTGTAGGGTGAATTCTATAACTGTTTGGTACTAAATCCTCAGTAATCAACCCACCAACAAACCTTGATTATCTTGACGTGGGACAAAAACGCACAAGCGCATGCATGCGCCTTGACAAATAGATAAGCGCTAATAGAGTAATGATGAGGGAACTATTTATCGTGTATGTGATTCGGTTTAATAACCTTGCTCCAAATGTAAGATGATGTTACAATTACCCTGCTTTGTGGTACACTTCTCTCGAGAAGAAGTATTATATACTTCTGATAAAATGTAATTAAATCCAAGTACAGTTGATTATGATTAGAATAATTTACGAAATACGCGATTCATTTAGAATTATAATATTTCAATATTCTTTGTAATATCAATGAATTTTTGTTATCTTTAATTGTTCAAAAACATTGCGACTAACTTCAATCTTCTACCTTTACATACCTATTTCTTACTGCATACAATCTCTTAAAATTAACACCATAAAGTTAAATTGGATTTTATTTGTGACATTTTAAATGGAAAATGTTTTGGTTTGAAATTAAAAACCGATAATCATAAAAGCACGTTTCTGGTTTAAAAGCTTTTAATTTATTATGCTTAAATATATTTCATTTCACTCTCCGAGCGACTTGGATCGTTAAAAACGACCCATATTCTCGTTAAAACAACTGTTTTTCTGTAGGAAATTTTGTAGCTACGCCGCTCAAATCCTACACGAAAGTTTTTGATCCTTTGAAGCATAACAAACTTGTAAAAAGTCCATCATTTTTATGTTGAGACGTTCTTCTAACATTCTGCAACATAAACTGTATTTAGTAGGGTCAAGAAGCGATATCTAATTTACTAGGGAAAAGGTATAAAATCGCCACATTTCTAGCTTTATCCCAGCCTCTAAATTACAACCAGCATCTCATTGGTTCTTGAAAGCTCACGTCAGAGCGACGCGAATGACGAAAATTACGTATGAGGAGAGGCGAAATAGCCCGGCCTCCTTTTACGTCCCCCCTTTTATTTTGAAAGGGGGACTGGGACTATGGCGCCAGAATACTTAGGCATCTTATACCTTCTCCATACTATAGTAAACTAGATATCGCTGGTAGGGTACCTTAAAACAGATATTTATGTTTTGTTTACATTTTTGACTTGAGCGCGTTTATGATTATTTTTTCTTGTATTGCTCCCATGCACTTCAAAGCTTTCAGATTTCAATACAGGCTTCTAGAAAACGCCATATAATTGGTCTTGATTTATTTATTACAAAGGCTTTTGAAAACCTTACCTTCTTCGATTTTGAATCTTTAAAGACACTTTTATGCTTCTTAAATTGTTTATTGAAAAAACCTTCGTCGTATTCAGATATTTCCAGCTCTTTCAGGGTACAAATCTGATATGTTTAAATAAATTAATATACTCGTTTTTGCATACGTTTATAAGATATGTTCCACAAGTATGACACTACCCATACTTCGTAATGCTACAGAGACTTGCTGAGAGCTAGTTCGAACTTCGAGGGAGAACGACAAGCGATAATTGATTGGCTGCACTCGGTAGTTAATTTTGCAGAACTTCCATCTAAGTCCTATTTAGTCTGTAGTCTGTACTAAGCCTTTGACAGCGCCTCACCAGGCGTCTTTGCTTTACCTCGAATCTATGACCTACCCCCCTCACTTCATGACAAGCTCCAGTTTGTAACCAGTGACAAACTTATGGAGCATATCTTTTGAACTTATGGTTTTTTTAGAGAGAAATTACTTTAGAAGGGTCTTCAATATCATATTTCTTAATCTTGTTTATCTCAAGTCTTTTAATTTCCATTCGCGTTGTTTTTGGTAAATCTTTAGGATAGATTGGTTTTAATACTATCACCAATGATCCGCATTCTTCAGAAAGTTGATTAGGCATTCCCATATTTGGGATGTAAAAGTGCCTATGATTATGAGGTTGAACTTTTTTCTTGGATTTACTGTATTCTGACATAATTGTTTTCAATTTAATTTAAATCAATTCTATTTTGAAAAATCTTCACTGTTTTACTTGATTTTGGAAGCTTTCCTAATGTCGCTTGGTAGATTTTACGCGTATCGTCCAATGGTTCAAAGTAAATTGAAGCGTCGCGTTCAAAGCAACTTTTCAAATCAATATTGACGTATCTGACTAAATTGGAACCTTCTAAATCCCAGTTTTTGTCGTTGTCTATTTTCGTGAATTTGAAGTTAACATTGCCAGGGATATTACCGGGTATGTCATTACCTTCTCCTATGAATGTTAGGGACTGTCCCAACAATGCTCCTGATAAACAACGAATTTCATTTTGGTACTAAGTTACACCGGAAGTATATAATACTTCTCTTCGAGAGAAGTGTATTACTACAAAGCGGCTGGGGTAATTGTAACATGATTCTTCCCAACATCATATTAAAATTTGGAGTGCATTAGGTTACTACAGCGAATCATGCACATACGCGATAAATAGTTCCCTCATCATTACTCTATTAGGGCGCTTAACTATTTGCCAAGGCGCATGCATGCGCTTGTGCGTTTTTGTCCCACGTCAAGACAATCAAGGTTTGTGCAGAGTTGATTGCTGAGGATTTAGTACCAAACAGTTATAGAATTCACCCAAGCACGGTGCGATGCCCATCTGAAGTTTGATGAACAGGAGAGCAAACAAAAATGTGCATGAGCGGGGGAAGAATCATGTTACATAAATTAAGTATTAAGAGGATACAGTGTCACCCTTCTTCCATTATCCCCTTCTGGTTACACGCGCAAAATTTCTAATGTGATTTAAAAACTACTAAAATCTTACTGTACCTTTTCTAACATTTATAGTGAACGTTTTTTCTTGAATGATTGTTTTTAAACCCTTGCATTTCTCGCAATTTCTAAATCGACTTAACCCTAATTACAAAGAAGTATAATTCAATTGAAGTGCCAGTGAAACGTTTAATTTTTATGATCGCAACTGTAATTTACCTTGACAAGAAGGACAAGTAACCCTTCTACTTATTGTCCTTTCTTTTACAGTCCCACTATACAACTCTTTAATGGTCAATGGCAAATCCAAATTGGTATGTGCAGCTTGGGTCATATTTTCTGTTTTACTAAAATTTTTGAACATTTCTTCAATATCAGCCCAATTGAAGAAATGCCCCATTGGTTGATAGCTCGGCGTTGTGTTGGGGTGATAATAGCCCAAATCGTATTGTGTCTTAGTAACCTCGTCTGATAGTATCTTATAAGCCCAGGCAATATCTTTAAACTAAGCACCAATTAGTTTAATTAATTAAATAAATAATTAGAACTGTGTCGTTAATTAACAATTAAGAAAACATACCTTTTCGACTCCATTTGGATTTTTATCGGGGTGCCATTTTTTTGACAGTTTGTAGAAGGCAAGTTTTATGTCTCTTTGTGTTGCTTTGCGCGAGATGTTAAGTATTTGATAAGGGTCAAGGGTCATGTTTTTAAATAAGAGTTTTACATAAACTTATCAGTCAAATTAAGACCTACTTTAACTTTAAGGGGTGTGAAAGTAGCGCGAGTGTCGTGTTTCAACCTCAATTTTGTCAAATTAGGATCACCTTATTGTTTTTGACATATCTGGAATACTATGGCGAAACAGTTTGGGAAAATAAAGCAAAAGTTACTCGAGTGTCTGTGCCAACAATTTATGCATTAATTTAGAAAGAATGTTTGAGAGATTTCAGATTGCGAGCGTTAGATTCTTTTACAGATATAGGGAGGAACTGTAAAGGTTCATTCTCAACAAATTTAATAAGTGAATTCTTGATAAAAACATCCATATATGATATGATAAACATGTATGTTAAATAATGTTATATACTAAGTATTAAGACACACAAAGATAGCAGTAATTCCCTGGCATTCTAGCAGCGTCATTACTGGAGGCTTGTCATTTTTTTTACTTTAATCTTAGAAAATGGAAACTGACGACAGTAAATTAGAGGTAATTCGTGTTAATTAATAACCATATGATTTAATTAATTAAAATTATCTTAATTTTTATAGCTTATGGGTAATGGATCCGTTGAATTAACACTTGAAGAAATGTTCAATGGATGTGAGAAAGAAGATGTTCCAGTTTTACATAAAAGACCTTGTGAAGCGTGCTTAATTGCCGATAGTAAATATTAAGAAATATTAAATTAATATAAAAAATTAAAGTTTAATAATTTAACTCATTATAAATTGTAGGCAGAAATTCCTCTTGTCCAGAATGTGGAGTGCGGAAAATCAATGTTAATTTTAAGAGAGGTTTGTGTGCAATACATTTATGTGAACTAATTAAAATTAAGTTAAATTGCGGTTTTGTTTTTCGTCAAATCTCCATTGCCATTTATTCTTGCAGGAATTGATTCTGGAGTAAATGAAATTCACACTAACGATTATAAACTATCAGTTAACATTATTCAGAAAGAACACCAATATTACACGAGGCATAAGGAGAATTTGTTTATTTGGGTGCAAATTTCGTTAGCTGAATCACTCTGTGGATTTCAAAAGCCAATACCATCGCTAGATAAAAATGAAGATTTCATAGTCATTAAACCAAAAACTGTACAAACTATAATCAAGAAGTGATATCTAGTTTACTAGGGAGAAGGTTATAATTCGCCACATTCCTAGCTTTATCTCCAGTCCAACCGTAGGTCCGGAGTTAATCTCCGCCTATAAATTACAACCAGTATCTCATTGGTTCTTGAAAACTCACGTCAGTGCGAATGACGAAAATTACGTATTTTCCGACTGAGGAGAGGCGAAATAGCCTGGCCTCCTTTTACGCCCCCCCCCCTTGTATTTTGAAAGATGGACTGGGACTATGGCGCGCGAATACTTAGGCATCTTATACCTTATCCCTAATAAACTAAATATCCCTTCTTGCTATAATACAATGTGATAAAAAATGGTGGTAGATTCGAAGTACAGGGGGTTCTATGGTCGATTTTGAGTCGAAAATGTTCTATCACATTTTGGCGTCCGAGACCACCGTTTACAAGAATTATGATTATAGGTTTTACGGATGACCCCTTAAATTTAACTATGAGAAACTGAATGATAATTATTTCTAATTCAATTAAGGTGTCATCCCTAAAACACTAAAATCATAACTTGTAAAAGTGGTGTCCTTTATAGGGTAAGATATCCAGTCAAATTTAAAATTGATTGGCCATAGAACCAATCCAAGAACTTTGGTCCTACCACCACCCTTTTTCGAAGCGCACTTTTTAACTATTCTCTTTAACTAGTACTCCTTTTTTCAGGGGAAAGTTGTAGCCAACGAAGAAATTTTGGTTGTAAGAGGGAAAGGAATGCCATATTTGAACGACGAGAACCAATTTGGAAATTTATACGTTAAATTCTACGCGCCATTACCAAAAAAAATTAATAGGGACTTAGCTAAGAAATTGAACGAATTGTTGCCTAAATCGCAACTCTCAAAAATACCTGAAGGATTCAAAGAAAGTGAAGTAGTTCAGGTGAATATATGCAAATCAATAACAATATTCATAGTTTTCAGGCTAGGATGATCCATACCGCATTTGCACGAGGAGACCAATCAACTTGGTGAACAATATAGTCTGTACTTTTGCGGGTCTCCTTGTGTAAATGGTATGAGGCCTTCTAGCCTGAAAACTGTGTATTGGAATAAAAATTTGTGTTCATGACTTTTGAAATCTGTTTTGTAGGTTGAACTTTATGAATATGAATGAATCCACGTAGGTGGCACAATTAATACACTTTAATTTAACCTGTAACAAATTTTGTATATGCTTAGTTTTTAATAATATGATTAAAGTTTTAATGTAATTAACATTAAGTGTTGATTTGTTTTATTTAAAAAAACTGGGAAATTTGTAATTAAAATGTTTTGAAGTTTGAAATTATACAAATCATATTAATTTTAATTTTGCAAACATTGTAATATATAAATAATATCAGATCCACAAGCGCGCCTTGTGATTCGGTTTAGTAACCATGCTCCAAATGTTAAGGGATGTTGGGAAGAATCATGTTACAATTACAATTACCCCAAGAGAAGTATTATATACTTCTGATAATATTATAATCACAAATATGTATGATATTTTACAGTTTTTGCATAGAGACAATCAATTCTATTACTTTGACAATTTTCTTGTAGGCAAGGCGCTTTTTAGATGTAATCAACGTTTACGAATTAGATAGGTCTGCAAATTACTACGCGCGTTCATAAATTAAGATAAGATAATAATATTCAAGTCTCCATGCACCAAAGACCAAAGTTGTTATCCGTTCCTACGGTATTTCTACCTTATCAATCCATAAGTAAAATTAAATGTCGTAAACATAGTTGGAATATTAATTTTAATGTTTAAATTTAATCATAATACGTTTAAATAAATGGACGTAAACTATTATTCCGTTTTGGAAATTAACCAAAACGCAACACCGGCGGAAATTAAATCGGCTTACCGAAAATTAGCCTTGCGTTATCATCCTGATAGGAATCGAAATGGAGCCGAACAGGTAGACCTATTTTGATTGTTTTTTTTAGTTTATTAAGCCTTGGCAAACACTAATAACAATTAATTAATTAGTTTAAAGCAGTACACCGAGCGTACGAAACGTTAATAGACCCCGAGAAACGTCGCAATTACGATACATACGGAGTATCGTCTCCGTTTAATTATTCGGAATCATTTAATTTCAAAACCTTTTTCAAATTTGATGATACTCCCGTACCTAAATGCCCTCCAATTATAAGGAATCTTCATATTAGTTTGGAAGACGTTTATAATGGCGGATTCAAATTTGACACCATTAATCGCGAAGTTGCTTGCCGGTTATGTTATTACGGTGAGATAATGTTTGCTATACTTAATTAAATCCTTGTCATTTTAAACTAATTAGGCTAAACATATAATACAGGAGAACAAAATTGCGCCAATTGTTCGGGCACTGGCTGTATCTCCGAGGATCATACATTTAAAATTGAAATAAGAAAAGGTGATTTATATTATAATTGTTTTATCATAACCTTATAATACTCTCCATAAGAATGGGAAGGAGAACGCATCCTTTATGAAACAGTAGAGGCGTTTCCTGGTGGTGGATTTTCCGGAAGCAGAAACCATCGCCTACTGTGATCCCAACGTCTCTATACCCATAACCCGATTCCACTAAAGAAGGAATTCACAATAGTTGTGACGTCAGTGTCTAGGTAAAACTGTCAAGGGCTTAGCTTTCGCAATATGCGGCCATGTTGGGTACTGCTTTGATTCTAAGGAAAAATAGCATTACTGACGTCACACTAAGCTTAGCTTCTGAGATAGCTCTATGGATCATGCCTTTATTTTTTTCTGGTTTGGACTTTGGAAAAGAAACCTTTTAACAAAGAAAGATGCCGCTGAAGTCTCTTCAATTTTATTTATCTCATGTGCAGACCCATACTTATGGAGAGTATTAAAGAGTTATGGTTTCGTTTGTTGAAAATGATCTAGACCATTGATTAATTATAGAAGAGAAACAACCACTACAGGGGTGGGTGAGGTGACCTTCTTGGGCTACTTCCCTGCCGCTAGAGGCAGTGTGAGTTGGCTAGTCTCCAGTGTGTAGTGAACTCGGGCTCCGTCTGGCGTTGCCTTTTGGCGCGAAGGAAATAACCCCCCGTCCCCGTGCCTTGGTTTCTCTGCAGGTTATTAATGGAATATTTATATTTGGTACTGTACCTTTGTAGGTGTTATGGAAAATCAAGAACGCTGTTTTATTGGCGAGGGTAACGAAGACCCTAAAAATCTTCCAGGGGATGTGATATTCGTTTTCGTTTACAGTCGACATCCATTTTATAAACCGGGAAATTTCAAGCGTTTGGATGCCGAAATTGAAATATCATTTAAAGAATCACAGAAAGGTTTTACGAGATATCTAACTTGTCTGGATGGGCGAACAGTACTCGAGATTAAGTACAATTTCAAACAGAGTGGTTTTAGTAAGTATGATATTATGTAAACGCTCCAAGTGTATCTTTGAAAGTTAACATTGATTTGAATTGTGTAGAACAAATATACGATGGTTCCACTAGATACATTGACAATGAAGGCTTGCCCGATTTTCTCGATCCTAACCTTAAAGGAAAATTGTATATAACATTTCGAGTTGTCAAAAACCCAATATCAAACGACTACGTTCATACAATGATTCCGGCTCAAGCGCAACAAGTAACTATTCTATATAAATTATAATTCAAGAAGTGATATCTAGTTTATAAGGGAGATGGTACAAGATGCCTAAGTATTCGCGCGCCATAGTCCCAGTCCCCCTTTCAAAATACAGGGGGACGTAAAAGGAGGCCGGGCTATTTCGCCTCTCCTCAGTCGGAAAATAGGTAATTTTCGTCATTCGCGTCGCGCTGACGTGAGTTTTCAAGAACCAATGAGGTGCTGGTTGTTATTTAGAGGCGGGGATTAACTCCGGACCTACGTTTGGACTGGAGATAAAGCTGGAAATGTGGCGAATTTATACCTTCTCTCTAATAAACTAGATATCGCTTCGCTTCTTGGTATATTGTTGAAATTAAGTGCTATTGAAATATACCAATAGGTAAAATATGTCAAACTCAAGTTCGGCGAAGATCCAAAGATTAATCTTATGTCTTCTATGTTTTCATTCTTTAAACGATTCCTAACAAGTAGAATGATTATTTTGGAAACGGCCGCGTTTTTCAGTATTATTCTGTACTATTATTGGCCATCGACTACTAATACGGCTGCGAGAAACAATGAATTTAGTGAGGCTGATTTATTTATTCGTGAATTAGATTTTTCAGAGTAACCGCGAATTTTCACGTCTGTAAATTAGTTACTGTTTACATTGTTTTGGAGAATGAATAAAGTTTTCAATATTGTTTCTTTGGGGATTCATTAAAAGGTGACATAAATACTGATGTGATATTGAGATCTGCTTAAATAGAGGCGCTTTTCACTATCAGATTCCTTGCACAACGATTAGGGGTTAAGTGGTTTTAAGTATTACTTGGAGTATACCGTTAGTAAAGTCAAAGGTACATGCACCGTGATGCTGAGTTACTGGTCCCACGGTGTAAATATCGATTTATTTTATCAAGCAATTAATATCTGCCCTTGGCGATAAAAACTGGACCACAAATCAAACTTTATTTTAGTCTTAAATATTGCTGCGCAAAAGAATGGCAATACTGCGTTAAATAAATAATCAACTCGGCAATCAATGGATATGTGACTTTTTAGCGTAGTCCTCGTAAAATCCAAAATCACTGAAAGACTACTGGGCTAATTAGACAAGTTTGCTCATTCTCACTACGCTTCGTAAAACGCTATACTACTCCTTGTTTTGTATAGGTTGATACGCCCGAGTCAGGCGCCCAGCTGCGACCCCTTGTACAGCACAATTATATCGATTAATCCAAATAACAAACGTTCCTCGGTACTAGTACCTCGGAAAAACTAGGAAGTGACTCCAAATCCGATTAATATTTAAAATAATTGAATAGGAATTTGTTACTTCCGTCCGCAATATAATCCCTTCCGATAATTTGGGGTCAATTTCGGACATTCCCCATTTCAGCACCTCATGTCCGATCAGGTTGGACGTGTGTTGCGAGGGGCTAATCACTCTCCGATAATTTTAACACAGTCAAAGGGTAGGGCTTTCGAAGTGATCCCTTTAGTACAAGCATAAGATAAGTTCCATAAGTTTGTCACTGGTTACAAACTGGAGCTCGTCATGAAGTAACGAGGTAAAGCGAGGGAGGCCTGGTATGGCGCTGTCCAAGGCTTAGTACAGACTAAATAGGACCTAGATTGACTGCAAAATTAACCACCGAGTGTAGGACTTCAATTCTCGCTCGTCGTTATCGAACTAGCTCGAGCGGTAAGTCTCTAGCATTACTTATGGAACATATTTTATAAACTTATGGTACGAGTACAGGCTGGGTGAAAGACCCCTCGTGTTTGGTACTCTCTCCTCCACCAAAATGTCTGGGTCTCTGTTTCCTTTTATTGATCCAAAACACGCGCCAGCGTCTAGGCTGGGGTTATACGTCGTAGATTTAGTCACTCTCAAAGCTGGCTGACTGACGCGTGAACCATTTTATAAATATAAATTCTGCATGAGTTCTAATACACGTTTTCCTAATTATCGCAATCATATTCCCTCACGCTTCTGATTATACGATTTCTACATTTACGAGGCTTAACAATTTAACTTTTGACGAATCTGGGTTTTTCAGTTTTTCTTGTTTTTACATAAAACAGACACCATAAAGTCTGCGATCTTTATTTTAGCAAAAGCACAAAATATTCTTGTTGAATTAGAAGTTCGTAATGCCGGAAGTAAAACACTGCAGCGCAGTTCTAATTTATTTATGGCCAGCATTATTTACATTTAAACATGTAGCAGAGCGAACTCGTCTGTAGGGGTGAGGGGTTAACCCAATCTTTCTTCAGGATACCGTCGCAAGAAGCGATATCTGGTTTACTAGGGAGAAGGTGTAAGATGCCGAAGTATTCGCGCGCCATAGTCCCAGTCCCCCTTTCAAAATACAAGGGGGGACGTAAAAGGAGGCCCGGCTATTTTGCTTCTCCTCAGTCGAAAAATACGTAATTTTCATAATTCGTGTCGCGCTGACGTGAGTTTTCAAGAACCAATGAGATGCTGGTTGTAATTTAGAGGCGGGGATTAACTCCGGACCTACGTTTGGACTGGAGTTAAAGCTAGAAATGTGGTGAATTTATACCTTCTCCCTAGTAAACTAGATATCGCTTCTTGCCCCTCGTTTAGGAGATACTAGCACAATGAACAGAGTACCTTTAACCATGGCCTTCATCTTTAGCACAAAACTGCTTACTTCAACGAAGTATTGTTGAACTTCCGATTGTATATATCGTAACTGTAGTTCTAAATGTAAACTAAGTATTCTTGGGCAACCAGACATGTGTTGTCCGTCTTAGATGATTCAGTAGTACAGAGTTACGTTGAATTTTGACTTTGTCTTATGTAAAACTGTACATCTGGAATCCGTTACTATCACAGATCGTTAAATTTAACGATTTTACAGTCATGTTATGGCTTTTGTTAAAACCCCGTGACGTATTTCATGTTTTGCTTTCATGTTGCTTAGAAACCATGTAAATGATTTTATGTATTGTTAAATCCATATTCGCCTTTCAAGGCTTTTCGGTTGCTATATTTACCAAAAGTAACATTAGTTCATAAGATATGTTCCATAAGTTTGTCACTGGTTACAAACAGGAGCTTGTCCTGAAGTGACGATCGAAGGTCATAGATTTGAGGTAAAGCGACGCCTGGTGAGGTGCTGTGAAAGGCTTAGTACAGACTAAATAGGATTAGATGGACTGCAAAATTAACCACCGAGTGTAGTACTTCAATTCTCGCTTGTCGTTCTCGAACTAGCTCGAGCTGTAAGTCTCTAGCATTACGAAGTATAGGAAGTGTCATACTTATTGAACATCTTATAAACTTATGAATGTACTTATATATGTGTAGTTTTGACTTTTTTCGCTAGCTTTTAGAGAGCATTTTTGAACTTCTATCTATTATATACATTTTAATCCAAATTTAATCATAATATACCAAATTCAACATCTAATTCTTTTTGATAGCCTCTACATTATTAAAAATTCTGTAATATATTTTGAAAGTTATGTGCTAGCTATTAATCTCAATTAGCAACTTAAGCAATTTAACTACTTTAATAATAAGCCTTAGAAACACCGCATAGCATTAAACTAATTAAGCTTAATTAAGTCTCACGGAGTCGTAATTTCTGATTCGCATAAAAACTAGGGCTTAAATAAAAAAAAATATAACAGAAAGGAAAAATTAAAAGCCCTTTCCAGACCGACGTGAAGTCATTCCTGGCGCTGATGCGGCGCCCGTGACGTCATAAATCGAAAACGGTTAACCAATAAGAATCTATCTTGAAAGAACCTGCATAATAGTAAAGGTTTCTGGCCGGGTGTGGTCTCCTATATAAAGGCTATCCTTGCGTCAGAACAGTCTTATAATTCGCGGGTACGGCACCGTTACTTGACCGGTCCGCGCTTTTTTCTTAAAAATAATAAATTTCTCTCGTTGAAATTATAGTAATATATTATACAATTGTTAACTTATTTTATACAGTTTTGTATTAATTTATATCAACAACTAACCAACTAATCAACCAAAGAAAATCATGGTATGTTTGTATCTTTTTGACAGTTCTCGGCATGTGTATGTTATGTTATGTTTGCTTTGCGTTTTTAAACTTAATTAAATTCAAAATTCAGTATTTCGTGTAAAAACACGCGAAATTCATGAAGGGCACGATTTTGAATAACTTAAAAGTTAATTGTTATTATTATAATATCAAAGAAAAAAAACCCGCAAAACCGGAAAATGAATATTTAACAAAATAATTTGAACAAAAACGTACGTACGTACGTTTTACGTAACCTCAATTTTTAGTAACGCTCGCTTGGTTATAATTTTTACTTTTTGTATTTTTCCCTAATTAAAATTCAAAAACCTGCACCCCTGCGAATTTAAGAATAAGAATTACACAAAATATATATTTAAATTAACGTACTTGAAACATTGTTTTTGAGTGTGTGGGTTTAGAGTTAAGAGGCCTCTCATAAGGGCAAAGTTAATTTCTACCCTTACCCTGCCTGCATAAAAACAACAGATTTAGGGCTTTAGTCGTTGTGGCAAATGCGTCTTGAATTAAAATCAATATCAGTGTATCAGAAGTAGATAACCGCCGAAGTTATAAGTTCTAAATGCGCCTCTACGATGTAACTAAGAGGGAAAGATGCGGGGATTGAATTGTCTTCCATCTCGCTTTTCGGCGCCTGCGCTCTAGGCGTTTCGGGTCCAGAGAGTGGATAAAACCCTGGTACGTCCCGATGCTGAGGATTGCCTACCCCCCCTTTTTAACGTGAAAGAGGCTTATAGTATAGGCTTAAGTAAGTTGCAACCTTAGTTGTTATACTTCAGGGTTATTTACTTCTGAATATACAGAGTTAAGCTCTTATTTCTACCTTTAGTCAAGCTGGTGTTAGCATAATGGTTCTTCGTTAACCCCTTTTTTTGTATGCATTTCGTGTTTGTGGGGTTGAAAACGTAAGAAAGGGAATAAATTTTTTAAATGACTTTCGTGCAACTCGGATATTGTTTTAGACCAAGTCCTTTCAGTCCGGAAGGCGCTGGATCTATTATATAAAGGGGAGAGGAAGAGGGGGGCACCCGTGGGAAACCACGCCCTAACAATGTCTGTCGCTATGCCCGCTTTTGCTTTTAGGCTTAGCATGCCTATTATTGATCCAGAGTTTCGATCGCCATAACCTTCTCATGTCTAGAGCTTTTGTATGGAGTTGAAAAGGACGGCGTACAATAGACCTTCATCGACCTGTATAGTAACAAGGTGGTGAAGTTGAAATAGACCCTTATTTTCTGTAAAAAAATTTAAATTTAACTTAACACTGGTTTAAGAACGTGGTGTTATCCAGTTTAAATTTCGCGCGGTAATTTTTCATCTTCATTAAGGGTGTGGCATGTGGCTTTTTTGAGGGCTTCCGGTCTAAGTTCTTTTCTTAGTTATTGATTCCCGTCTTGACCTATCAGAGCGTACAACCATAAAACCCATAGACCTCAAAGGGGTTTATAAACGCTTAAGGGGGATGAAAAGATTACCCATAGAGAGTGCAATGAACCTTTAGGCCTTCTTCTGTCAATTAAAAATCATTGATCCAATAAGTTACGGATGGCGGGTTTTTACTTGGGAATGACTTTGTCTAAACTAATTTAGATTGAGACTATAATCGGTATTTAATGAAAGGGTTGATTATGAAATCTCTAGTTTACTTAAAAAAATAATTTGTATTTAACAGAGGGAATGTATCAGTATCCACATTGGTCAAGCCGGAGTCCAGATCGGCAATGCCTGCTGGGAACTCTACTGCCTGGAACATGGCATCCAACCTGACGGTCAAATGCCCTCGGATAAATCCGTGGGTGGTGGTGACGACTCCTTTAACACCTTCTTCATGGAGACTGGTGCAGGGAAACACGTCCCCAGGGCCGTCTTTGTCGATTTGGAACCAACCGTCGTCGGTACGTAACGGTGTACTCTGATCCATCCGTACTCCCTTGTCACCGTAATTGACGAGTGTATGGTTGCCCCTCTCGTAGATGAAGTCCGTTCAGGAACTTACCGACAACTTTACCATCCCGAGCAATTGATCACCGGTAAGGAGGATGCTGCTAACAACTACGCCCGAGGACACTACACCATCGGAAAAGAGATTGTGGATGTTGTTTTGGACCGTATTCGCAAGCTCGCGGATCAATGCACTGGCCTTCAAGGCTTTTTGATCTTTCATTCTTTCGGCGGGGGCACCGGTTCGGGTTTTACGTCTCTACTTATGGAACGTCTATCGGTCGACTACGGGAAGAAATCAAAATTGGAATTTTCTATCTACCCCGCTCCACAGGTTGGTGTCGCGTTCCATCACCCATAAGCCAAGTTAAATGAAGGTCAAATTGTTAAAATCTGACTTGGTTGGGTTACTTGGGTATAGGTTTCCACAGCCGTAGTCGAACCATACAACTCCATCTTGACCACCCATACCACCCTTGAACATTCGGACTGTTCTTTCATGGTCGATAACGAAGCCATCTATGACATCTGCCGACGTAACTTGGACATTGAACGTCCATCTTACACTAGCCTTAACCGGCTAATTAGTCAGATCGTCTCTTCGATTACCGCCTCGCTTCGCTTTGACGGCGCCCTCAACGTCGACTTGACAGAGTTCCAGACCAATTTGGTGCCCTACCCGCGTATTCATTTCCCCTTGGTCACTTACGCACCAGTCATCTCGGCCGAGAAGGCCTATCACGAACAATTGACCGTCGCTGAGATTACCAACGGTAGGCGAAGCGAATGAACCAAAGCTTAGAGTTACACTTCAATTTATACTGATTTTTATTGCATCCAGCGTGTTTTGAGCCCGCTAATCAAATGGTAAAATGCGACCCACGTCATGGCAAGTACATGGCCTGTTGCATGTTGTACAGAGGTGATGTTGTACCCAAGGACGTCAACGCCGCCATCGCAGCTATTAAGACCAAGAGATCCATTCAGTTTGTCGATTGGTGCCCAACTGGCTTCAAGGTATAGATGGTTCAAAGAAATTGGTAGTCCGGAGGTCTATATGGCTCTTGTTAATTTTCAGGTCGGTATCAACTACCAACCACCAACTGTCGTGCCCGGAGGTGATCAAGCTAAGGTACCTCGCGCCGTCTGCATGTTGTCAAACACAACTGCTATCGCCGAGGCCTGGGCCCGTTTGGATCACAAGTTCGATTTGATGTACGCTAAGCGAGCCTTCGTTCATTGGTATGTCGGAGAAGGTATGGAAGAAGGCGAGTTCTCCGAGGCTCGTGAGGATTTGGCAGCCTTGGAAAAGGATTACGAAGAAGTCGGAATGGACTCTTTGGAAGGCGGCGAGGAAGAAGAGGAAGGCGAAGAATATTAAACAGTATTATCAAAAGAATTTAACGAAAGAGAAATTGCACCTCTTTAAAAAAAATAAATGCTGAATTCAGGGGAGCATCAACGCCGCCATCATTTTTGTTAATGCAAACAATTGTACGCCTAATAAAGTGATTTAAGCAATTTGCGTGACTATTTTCGTATGAACATAAGCTTATAATATATGTTGCATAAGTATGACGCTTGGTAATGCTAGAGACTTATTGAGAGCTAGTTCGAGAACGACGCGAGAATTGACTACCATCAGGTTTGAAGGACTTCCATCTTCCTATATAGTATGCACTAACCCTTTGACAGAACCTCACCAGGCGTCGCTCTACCTCGAATCTATGACCTACGTCACTTCATGACAAGCTCCAGTTTGTAACCAGTGACAAACTTATGGAACATATCTTATGAACTTATGATAAGAAGCAGCGCGAAAAAGAATGACGAAAAGTTAAAAAAGGAATTCGTTTTATTAATTAAAATACAACAGATCAGTACATTATTTTAAGTCTTTTGAAACTTCTTTAGATCAGAGCAGAATAAAACCTATAAGTAAACCTATTAGGAAATACTAATTACACCAAATAATGTCTGGACGTTTTACCGAATGCGCCCATCCAGCGTATTTCCCAAACCTTTCTCGGAAAAAATCGCCTATAACAATATTAGAACGTCAGTGGACCGTTAATGATAAAACCCTCAAGAAGCACACCTATTTCTTTGTACATGGACGCGGTAACAGTTTTCTTTCCTCTCAGGTGAGGTAGATAATCTCTAGCGGCAATTTGCCATACGTGAGTGTCAACTGGAATCGCGTTTGTTTTATCCAATGACATAAGACAAATACAATCGGCCACCTGCAAAGAGCGCGGAGCAAGTCAAGATTGATGCGACATTGTCGTGTCACGTACGATTCTAACCAACCTTGGCCCCAATACCATGCAGTTTAATAAGATGTTTATGAGCTTCTTCAAATGGTACTTCGCGTAATTTCTCCAAGTAATTGCTAGGATGATTATTGGCTAATTCTTTGGCGGTTTTAGCGATGTACTTTGCGCGATAACCAAAGCCTAATTCTCTCAGTTTTGGTTCAACACCTTCTACAGATAATTCTTGGATGGTAGGGAAAGAATAGTACTTTTCGCCATCAACTTCCATCAAATACTGTCCATAATTGGTACATAATTTTTCAACCATTCCTGATATTCTATTACATTATAGGTAAAATTATTTGTTACGGGGCATAAACTAAAGACGTCATCACCGAAAACATAAGTTTATAAGATACGTTCCACTACCTATACTTCGAATGCTAGAGAATTACTGAGAGCTAGGTCGAGAACGACAAGCGAGAATGGACTACACTCTGTTAATTTTGCAGTCCATCTTCCTATTCAGTCTGCATGTACTAAGCCTTTGACAGCGCCTCACCAGGCCTCGCATTACCTCGAATCTATGACCTACGTCACTTCATGACAAGCTCCAGTTTGTAACCAGTGACAAACTTATGGAACATATCTTATAAACTTATGCCAAAAATGTACCTAGAAATGTGATTGTTGGAGGAGCATATAAAAGCGAACAAATTTTCGATCGGATTTTGTCTCAATATTCGTATGCCTGGGAACTTATTCGCCACATCTTTAAAATGGTCATCAGCTTCGCACCATTCTTTATATAAATCCGCAACACAAATGTCCAATTGAAAATAATCCCTCAGGATCGCTTCGTGACATTGTGAATTGGATATCTTAATTTCTAAATGATTTGGGATGGCCAAGGCTTCGGGTTCTTTTTTAATTGGATTATAACGGTTCTTTTTGCGTGTATTTCTTTTAATGGTTTTATTTTCGGATGTTTGGGAGTTAGGACTTGGTTCATTATTAACTTCTGGACCGTGTACCAAATATAATATATCCCCAGTTTCTGGGTCCTGTTTTAGGGACCAAACTAAATTTGAAAGAACGCTTATCCATTCACCTTTACCGTTTTGCCGCCATCTTAAATATATTTAAAATTTGTGGAAGCGTTGTTAGTGGTCCAGGTATAAAATTCTGATTGGTGGAAATATGGCAGATGCCCTTTACCGGCTTCCACTGAATGAAAATGTAACTTACCTAAAGGATTGGCCACAAACTAATGTTTTATCTAGATTTAATTCTTTAAAATTACACGCTAAACGTTTCCAAGTAGCCATAATAATGGATTAATCTATAAAATAATATTTATTTAATCGAAAAACATTTTAAATTGAAAACACAGCTGATTATATATATACGTAAAAGCAGACGACATACAAGAATTGGCGGGAAACCTTGGCGAGTGGTGCCCTCTAATAAGTCAATGTGTTTTTAACGATGCAATTGGCACTCCATGTTATTTTCCTATAGAATCTTATACTGTATAAGGTATATAGGTGCCTCTTCCATATATAAATTGTTTTTACGTTTGTATTAATGACGTTAATCATCCACATCAAATTATCTCGTTAGACATTGGACTTATAGCGTTTTCCTATGGGTCCTCGCGGAGCGCTCCCATGGAGGAATAAAACTAGGAGATCTATTCTTCAAACACAGTCTTTAACGAAGCTGGAAACTACTACTACCATTTTTATTGCTCCTTGGGAGCGCTCCGCGAGGACCCAAAGAAAAACGCTATAAATCAAACCCTTATTTAAAACCTTTTATTTAAAATATCAATTGATAAATTATAGAGCTATTTTAAAATGTAATAATAAAGTTCTGAAATAAAATGTGACAATTATATAAAAATTAGTAAATTTATTGTTATCACCAAAACACAGTGATGGAAATGTTACATAAATAAATCCACAGGGTCTCTTATATAATTAATTTTGAAAAACACGTAGTTTTTATAAGGAAGCTTGATCTTTTTTTTTTTATATATAGTACCATCCAACAACGGTATATATTTTTAATAAAATGGTTAAAAAAGAAATGAATTTAATAACCATAATACAATTTTGAAATTTTTTAAAAAAAAACTTAGAAATGTTTGGTTAATTTTTGGACAATAATGAAAAAAAAAACAAAAGCGCATTTTGACAGGCAAGGATATTAAATTTTAATTTGGGATTTTTTAATTAATTAATAAATTTTTGTTAGTTTCAATCAATTGTCTACCATTTTTTCTTATGTTCATCCATGCTTACCCCACCAGGACCAAGCGCAACAATCATTAATAAACCCCCTATCACCGATAATGTCTGGAAGAAATCGTATTTGAGAAAATCTCTCATTGGTTTATAGCTTGGAATGGTCCACCAAGCGTTAACGTAGAGATTAAGGGAAGATAACCATAAGACTAAAACTAACGCGGATAATTTTGTTTTATAGCCAATCATAACCAAAACCATAAGAGCGGTGGCTACAATATTCAAGATTATTTGGATAAAAGAAATTTCGAGTCTGAGTAGAGTCAGGAACATAAAAATCAACAAGATTCGTCCGGTAAGCTGTAAGTAATTTTTGGGTTTGTTTTCGCCTAATGTTGGAACACCGGCAAATAGACTTTTTCCTTCAGTTCGACTTTCCGCTACCAATAATAGTAGTGCACCAACGAGTGACAAATTTCTATCATAATGATAGAAAAACCAAGTTTAAACTGCCTGTGTTTGACCTTCAACCTCCAAGCGTGGATGAAGGATGCGCGTGAGGAAATTTGTTTTCACGCTATAGGATCGGCAACTCCCTATCTCGAACGACAGAATATTCTGTATATACTCTGTTACAACGTCGGTTGTCAGCACGCGCAAAGCTATTTCTCTATGTAACGTAGCTTTGTACGTGCTGTCAAGAGACAAAAAACTTCAGGATCTTCAGGATTTAAAATATCCGCGAGTTTTTTAGCTCGAGTGCACGGACCTCTAGGCCTTAGTTTCAAATACGTGTGAAATTGCATACAGTCTACTACACGCGTTTGAAACTAAGGCCCAGAGGTCCGTGCACTCGAGCTAAAAAACTCGCGGATATTTTAAATCCTGAAGATCCTGAAGTTTTTTGTCTCTTGACAGCATGTACAAGGCTACGTTACATAGAGAAATAGCTTTGCGCGTGCTGACAACCGACGTTGTAACAGAGTGTATACAGAATATTCTGTCGCTCGAGATAGGGAGTTGCCGATCCTGTAGAGTGAAAACAAATTTCCTCAGCCGCATCCTTCATCCATGCTCCAAGTTTCATACCTTAAAAGAAACTGCATGTCCCAAAGGATGCTGTACGCTATTGTTTGCAATAAAACGATGAAAAATAGCAATCCACACGCTGGAACCACTTGGATTCTCATTAGCACCATAACTGATCCGGCTAATTGGCCAATAAAGTTGAATAGGACAAACAGGACTGATAAGAACCATCCAACTCCCCAGGATATGTTCATGTAATCCCGTTGTTCGTTCCATTGAAACCACATACGAATACCATCCTCAATAAAGGTACTGACCAGACATAGTCGAGCAGCGTGTGGCAAAATGTGTTTCCCATATCGTAGAACCTATTTTTCATTACAAAACTATGGTCTTAACTTGAAACTAATAGCCCATTCCAATTAAAAAATTGAATAATTTCTATTTTGGAATCTAAGACAACCCTAAGGGCATATTTGTCTGGTTGCCGAGAATGTGGTCTAGTGTCCTGGTAAGAGCAACCATCAAAATGTAGGTTAATCAACTATGAGGGGTCATACCATATGCCGATCCATAACGGTATCGCGTGAGATCATCATGCAACTATATAGTTAAGGTAACTGAACTTAAAGTGTGAAATCTAATGAAGCTAATAATTAAAATTTTCACCTGGTCAGCTACATCTTCAGCTTTACTTATTAGTTCCTTTTGATCGAGACCAACACGACTAGCCATTTTACACGCCGACGTCGAGAAAAGAAGGAACACTTGTGGAAATCCGATAGATGGCTTTGCTACGTTATGCCACGTTTTTGATCATGATCAACAACGTCATCATCAGCGTCACTGCCATTGAGTTGAGAAAATTACCACTAGAGTGGCTTTTGCGTTAACCTGCCTATTGGGGTACGTGGGTCACTTTCGAAAACATTGGGACGAACCAGAGAGAATTCTCTCTGGACGAACGGACAGCTTTCTAAGTTTATCACGCGATGGTTTCGCCATCTCGAAGCCTAGATAAGAAATGTATAAAAACATGTATTATTGAAATCAGTCCCGCCTTTTCTTTTAGTTCCCTTGGTTGCACCGGGATGGCGCCACAAGCGCGTGATATAGTTAATTGGGTCTTCCCGCCTTTTCTTTTAGTTCCTTTTTTTTGCATCGGGATGGTGCCACAAGCGCGTGATATAGTTAATTGGGTTTCCCCCCTTTTCTTTTAGTTCCCTTGGTTGCATCGGGATATATTTAATTGGGTTTCCCCCCTTTTCTTTTAGATCCCTTGGTTGCATCGGGATATAGTTAATTGGGTTTCCCCCCTTTTCTTTTAGTTCCCTTGGTTGCATCGGGATATAGTTAATTGGGTTTCCCCCCTTTTCTTTTAGTTCCCTTGGTTGCATCGGGATATAGTTAATTGGGTTTCCCCCCTTTTCTTTTAGTTCCCTTGGTTGCATCGGGATATAGTTAATTGGGTCTTATTATATCCTAGCGGATGGAAGACCACTCTAGGGATAATTTTCTCAACTCAATGGTCACTGCGCTCCTAGCGGATGCTTAGCTGCGAAGGGCTCAAGTTCAAGGTTTTCGCTTCAATGGGCACGCGACTCGGCGACACCCTTTTTGATTTTCTATAATTTTAAATTTGAACAAGGATACGCCTATTTTTAAACAAGAATTTAGTACTTGAGCCACGCTTTGGGAATTACGAATGATTGAATAAAATGTGTAGGGAAACGACAGTCATAAATTTACTTGTCCATTACTGTATAGCGTTTGTGGTGACATAGCCCACTCGATCACGCACGTCTCACTTCGATGGGATTTCTGCTAAACTGCTTGCTAACTTGCTAAAGCCTAAATTCAAAATGGCTGGTAATGTTATGCCGCTTAATTCAATACGAAAACAACTTCATGATGCTATTGGGGATGATTTTAAATTGTAAGTTTATAAATTAAATCAAAAACATTTCATTTATATCATAAAATTAAATAGAAGTGCGAAAGGAATTTTTTTATCGTAAAATAAAGTTTTTTCGTTAAGCCTTGGCATTGTCATGCATTGATGTGAATGATGTCTGTCCTAATTAAAAAAATATTTTCAACTTTTGTTATTTGTTTACAGTTATTTAAGCAGCATGAAACTATGGTTTAAACAAAAGGTAATTAATTTAAAAATTATTTTAATTAATAATTGCATGCAGTATTAGATAATCAACGTCATTTAACAGATAACAAAAGAAGATTTTGACTACGAAGCCAGAAAAATATTAAATCACGATGCCGGTAAGTAATGGCAGCCATCTGCCTTCGACTGTATTAAGCTCTATGGGGAAATAACATGGGGTGCCATTAGTCCAATAGACATTTACCGATATTGAAATATTTTAAACTAATTATTCTAATTAAATTAAATTATAGTTCACCTTCACAATGAATTTCTCGTTGCAATTTTAAACAAATGTCAAAGTTCAATTCACAGTGAGTTAAAAAATAATTTAAAATTCTTTTTGAAAATTTTAGCGTAGTAAAATTGAATTGACCTATTTCAAAATTGTATATTTTTTATATTCGAAATCCTGGGAACAGGTAGGCCTACTAAAGACTCGTCACACAGTGGTCATATTAATAAGAAAGATAAACAAAATGTAGGAAAAACAAAAAAGAAGAGGCAACTTAGGGCAACTTTTGAGGTTCGTTAGAAATATTTTTAACGAACTTTAAAATATTGGATATGACTATTATAGTTTTTATTTATTTTAGCATCGATTCCAACCAGCAAACCCTTTAAGTTACGCCCCTCATTTTGTACCTAGAGACGAGCACGATGATACTAGGGTATCTTTCTGCGCTCGCGATTTTCTGCTTCCCGATGTCTCAATGATGTACGGGAGAATTTTTGTTTGTGCTTGGAAACGGGTTTAGATGAAATTGATGAAAGAACTGTGAAAATACTGATGATAGCTGTTCATCAATTTATTAAAAATATTTTGATTCAAATCTGCTCACGGAGAAGGGCTTATAAATTAAGAGAGGGGAAATTTATTCATTCAATTGGAAGTGCACCAATTAACCCTTATATTAGAAACTTTTATAAAATATCACATCATATGACTGAAAGGTAATTATTACAGTCTTAAAAAACTGTTGTTTGCCCCTTTTCATTTAAGTGTTTACCCAGAAATGTAAATTAAATGTTGCTTTTAGTAATGCAACAAATGTGTCTTCATGTGGAGAACACGTGCCAAGTTTAAAGCCTACATCTGATTGGGCTGAAAGCGAAGCTGCCTTAGAATTAGCGTGTTCATCCTCAAAAACTCATATTCTACCCCCCATTAGTCCTTTTGACTTAGTTGAAACGTTGCAGGTAAAGTCCTTTTAAATTGGTTTAAATGAGGCCTGTATGGGCACTCGAAAATGACGTGTTCTTAGAGTTCGAGCCCGTTTCCAGACTCATAACTAGTTTTTTAGGACTCGAACGGGTACCCGGGTCTTTAGCCAAGGCCTAAATCGAGTCCGAGTCTCACCACTCGGACTCGAAACTCGTTTTTCTAGGACTCGAACGGGTACGAGGGTCCTTGGTCAAGGCCCAAATCGAGCCCGAATCCTACCACTCTGACTCGAAACTCGTTTTTCTAGTCCAAATCGCACCACTCGGACTCGAACGGGTACCCGGGTCCTTGGCCAAGGCCTAAATCGAGTCCAAATCGCACCACTCGGACTCGAACGGGTACCCGGGTCCTTGGCCAAGGCCTAAATCGAGTCCAAATCGCACCACTCGGACTCGAACGGGTACCCGGGTCCTTGGCCAAGGCCTAAATCGAGTCCAAATCGCACCACTCGGACTCGAACGGGTACCCGGGTCCTTGGCCAAGGCCTAAATCGAGTCCAAATCCCACCACTCGGACTCGAACGGGTACCCGGGTCCTTGGCCAAGGCCTAAATCGAGTCCAAATCGCACCACTCTGACTCGAACGGGTACCCGGGTCCTTGACCAAGGCCTAAATCGAGTCCAAATCCCACCACTCGGACTCGAACGGGTACCCGGGTCCTTGGCCAAGGCCTAAATCGAGTCCAAATCGCACCACTCTGACTCGAACGGGTACCCGGGTCCTTGACCAAGGCCTAAATCGAGTCCAAATCCCACCACTCGGACTCGAAACTCGTTTTTCTAGGACTCGGACTAAGAATGAGGACTCGCACATCTCTAGTTTAAATTATATTTTAAACCTTTTTAAAGATCCACCGCAGTCTTGTTCCGTCACATCCTGTCTATGCTCTTAATCTTGAGAGAGCCATTGCGCGATTATGGCATCCTAGCCATGACGAATTAATGCAAGATTCCATTCACAAAGAAGAGGAAGTGATAAAAGCTCAACTTTTAAAAGAGCAAAGTTCCAATTTAAATAGTTGGCAAACTCTATAAAAACAAAAAACGAAACAAAAAATGTCTCGGATGGTAACTTATTTCTAGTTTATTTGAAAAGACCAAGATGACCAGTGGGTTTTACAGAAACATTTTGTCAAACTGGTTATTAATCGAGAATAGCGGCGCCTTATTGATCCTTTTTCCTTTGTTTTTTTTTTAATTTCTTGTTTTACTAAGCCTAATTAGAAAGATTTTTATATTAAA
Organism: Phalangium opilio; assembly: GCA_019434445.1. Taxonomy (NCBI): domain Eukaryota; kingdom Metazoa; phylum Arthropoda; class Arachnida; order Opiliones; family Phalangiidae; genus Phalangium; species Phalangium opilio. Next base: position 62,464 of record JAEQBA010004841.1, read on the forward strand.
AATATTATAACAGATTAATGATGATTCGAGATATAGACTTTTGGAAATATGTATAAAAGATATAACTATTTTATTTTCGTGTTTTGTGAAAAACAAATTAAAATATATCTTCAAGTTTTATTGAATAATTAACATGGAGTTTTAAATGAAAAGTTAACCTTATTCAAAGGAGTTAAAAGTTGAAGGTATAGTACTAACTAGGCTTTGTGTAAGTACCTGCAAATGACGGGTATCTTACTACTACTCGGACTCCGGTGGAGTCCTTGGCCAAGGCTTAGAATTACTAGGCTGAGGAGAGCTGAACAGTCCATTTTTCGTACAGGGGCCAACTTAACAGGGTGAGAAATAAGGCGGTGGCTGCACTGGGCAAATGACCAGTTTAAAAATTGCTTTGACCAGTTTATTTATTAAATGCCTGGGGGTCCAGTGGTCACCGTGACCACTTCTTAAATTCCCCTTCTTTAGTAAAAAATAAATTCCCAGTAGTGGGTTATAGGAATTAATACATATAAAACAAATAGACAGTATATAAAACCTAGAACCATTTCAGGGCAGCTCTGACTTTATGTAGAAATATTAAGTGGTCATTGACCAGTTTTTTAATTAAAACCCTTGGGCTCTACTGGTCAAATGACCAGTTTAAAAATTTTCCTTATTTCTCACCCTGCAACTTAAGCTGTACAACGCGGGATCATAGTTGGCCATGAACTGGGACTCAGACTTGAACAGGTAGCCTGGTCCTTTGCAATAAGAATTTTGGACTCGAAATGGACTCAAAACCATGTTTTAAGGACTAGAGTTCTGGAAATTGGACTCGGACGAGTTATGGAAAATGGGACACAGGGGACTCGATTTTATAGAAATTGGACTCGACGCGTTCTGGAAAATGGGACTCAGGGGACTCACTTTTATAGAAATTGGACTCGGCCAGTTCTGGAAAATGGGACTCGGACTCGAAACTTAAAAATGAGGACTCTCACACATATAGTACTAAACCATTCATCACAATGAATTACACAAATCAAGAGATATGATAAAAATGAAATGTTTATTTTCGCACAGAGCATGAATTTTTACAAGTTCTTCAAAATTTAATTTTTATTATTAAAGAACTGATTCTTCACAAAAATACGTTAGGGAAAAAAATTACAAATTTAATTTCATGAATTAATTATAATAAGACTGAGGCTCTGGCAAATTCTTATTTAATCATGATCAATTCAAGTGTCACTCCGCCACAGTTTTATAGTTTTATCATTTTCCAATGCAGCTGAGGCGATGATATTGTCAGTAGGATGACAAGCAGTGCATAAAACCACGTCTAAAATATGATAAAAAAGTGAAATAAGCAGCTTAACTTCTACGTTAACTATAACCAATACTAACCTGTATGACCTGCTAACTTTTGAACTACTTCTTTCGTTTGCAAATTCCAGATGTAAACCAAATTATCCTCAGATCCTGAGACAATCCACTGGAAAACAAATAACATCAATAATCTGAACTCTATAAATTTTAATAAAACACTCTGAAGTCGTCACACCTTTCCACCAGTAACGGAAAATTGGCAAAGATGCAATACTTTTCATTTTTGTGGCCGCTATAAGTTTTTAAACATTTTCCTTTGCTATAATCCCATAATTTTAGCGTGCTAGAATTAAATCCACATTAGTTTTAAGCTTAAAACTAATTATTAAAACACATTATACTTGTCTAAAGTTGCTGCTAATATATATTTTCCATTTGGGGAAAATTTTACAAAGGAAACTGGCGGGTTATCATCGTCTATTAGAGTTTTTAAACATTGTCCCGATGCCGTGTCCCAAATACGACTGCAAATTAGAATTAGGGATTATTAGAAATTAACAGCTCTGCCCTTAGTCGTTGTTACTTTTTTTTTTTTTTTTTTTTACTTACCATAAACCATCGTAACTACTTGAAACAATAAGGGAACCATCCCTGTTAAAATGCACGGCTGAGACGGGGTCAGAATGAGCTGGTAAAGTTTTTAAACATTTTCCCGTCTTAACATCCCATATTCTTACACTTTCATCAAACTATATACAATAAAATTATTAGAATTATACTTCATATCAAAAGTAGATGAGAGGAAAAGTTTGAAAATGGCCAAAAGTCGCGAGTCATCAGAGTTTCGCCCGTAGTTGACCGTTTTATTGGCGTAGCTATACTGGGACTGTTCACTCCCTTAAAATAGGTCTTGCGTTAATTCGCGGTTTACCGTCGTCTGCTATTGTGTACTGTAATCTCGGTAATTTAGCTATAGCGCGAGCAGCTTGCGTCGTGATGCGCGTGATCGAGTGGGCTATGGTTAAACCAAGGAGCATAAATGTCTGAACTACTTTTAGTTGCGAGTTTACAAGTCCATCAGTCACTAGTAAACTAAATAGTTATTGGCGAAACTTTGATGTCCCGCGTTTAGGCTCTATGGCCATTGTCATACTTTCCCTCTCATCCACATTTGTTAATATTAATTATTATAAGTAATCTTACAGATCCTGAGACAATTAAGTTTGATTGTGGATTAAAATTACAACAGAACACGTAGTTGCTATGTCCTTTAAGAGTTTTCATACATTTTCCCTATGAATATTTAAAATTTTAATATTTAATTAAACAAATTAACTTAATTTAATTTATTAAAAATTAATATTGGGGTTTTAGCTTACAGTGCTGACTTCCCATATTCTTAGAGTTTTATCATCAGAAGCACTAACTAAAAGTCGACTATCACTTGACCAAGCAACATCGGAGATACCCTAAAATATAATTTTATTAATTTACTCCCAACTTTAAATCTAATTTAATTTAATTAATATTAATTAAAGTTATGACATACAAGTTTATGTCCAGAGATGGTTTTCTCAAATTTGCCATCATAGGCGCCCCATATTTTTATAAGCTTATCAGCAGCTAGAATTTTATTTAAAAGACACGTTAAGATCTTATCGGCAAACAACAGAAGGGTTTAAAAAACAAAATTTTACAGGAGCTAGCTAGCCATTCCCCGTTTGGACTGAATTTTACAGAGGAAACTGCCTTCGTGTGTCCAGCTAACGTAAATTTTAGGGTATAAGTTGGTTTCTGGAAAGAATAGAATAGATACACGTGTTTTTAACAACCAGGTTCGGGAGACGGAACGGAGATTGTTTAGAGTTAACTTACTAGTTTAGAAGCGGAATCACTCGATTTTGATGAACTGGTGACTGTTGAGCTTCCCATAAGACCACCTTGAGCGGATGGTGGAGTTTGTGCCATTTCTGGTTGATTGATTAATTTGATTTACTTGAAACTTTAACGGGAGATTCTTATGGCGCCAACACAAACTTATTCACATGGACAGCCTTCAACCTGTTCAGCTCGTTTTAATCATATTTGGCATCAATCGCTAGTTGTATATTATTGTTGGAAGTGTGTATTAAACTTATTAAATTCAAGTTCCAAATAATATACGGGGTTTAAACACTAATTTCAACTAAATTGATAGGCCACGCTAATTACAACTTTGCTTGAATTGCTTGCTTCCCTCATGGATGAACAACAATGAATGGTGGTACCAGTCTCACAGTGCAATGCGAGTCCGGGACTGGCAGACATGTAAATAAAGGCAGTCCCGAGTCCTAATACCCCTCCCGTCTGGTTCTGCGAGTTTTTTGTGTAGCTTATTTTTTTTCTTTGTTAAGAATGAGATGCCCAGTCTGAAGCGGGAAAAACTCTATAAAGTTTTGCACTACACTTTCGAAAAGGATCACGAGTCCAACAAGTCCAAGACTATAGAGAGCTTTTAGTTGGCAGAGTAGTACGTCACACCCTTAGCACGGTTCTGACAGCCAGAGGGCTGGGTTACCGCTTTCCTTCTGCATTAACCTCCAGTATGGCCGTGAATATTATCTCACGAATCTTAGCTCCTCCCACAACCGAAAGCTCTCTTGATAATATTTAGTACGTACAGGTTGGGACTTGCAAAATCAACTTTCCTCAGTCCCCACCCACCCCACGCTACATAGAGAGAGCGGGAAAAGGGGTGTGGGTGATGTATGTCGCGGAGTAAATGTAGGACCTAGCGCATGAGCTCAATATTTATTAACAGGTCACGTGATCAGCATTGGAAACAAAAATATGATCGAATTTCGCAGCAAAGCCTGATAGAAGAAGGGAAACAACAAGGGGCCTAGATAAAACATGAAACACACGAGTTCTCGAATTTTGAAGACATTTATTGTTTTCAGATATTCCATATCATGGCAAAAGCGGGTCTTTTTCTCGAAATTATTTGGGATTAATTTCGCGAATAGTTCGGTAATGAAAAGGTAAAGATGTAGATGAGAAGTCATGTGACCCAAATTGACCAATGAGAGGACGCGCATCTGACGTCCTCGGTAGGGTACGCGAGTCTAGAGTGTGTCGGCCATAGCTTGATGAAGGAAAAATATTAAATCCAACTTCATTATGTTCCTCAAATGTCATCGGAATGTGCGAACCTCGTGGCATTCGTCCCTCATCGATTCTAAAGGGTACTATTGCGTTATTTTTGAATTGCATAAGTATCTATTGACTATCTAGTGTCAGACATGAAACCCTCGCTCTCTTTTCCTCCCGCGAAAAGACGGCCATCATTGGTCACTCCGCCGCCAGTCCCCGAATCCGATAAAAATAAATAAATCGGCGAATAAAAAATACACACCCAAAATATCGAAAAATCCGAATTATTCGAAATGAAACTCAAAAAAAGTTTCTTTCATCAAAAATAAAAACATATTTGACACTAAATGAAAAATACTGTAGAGTATATTTTAGCGCGCGTTTACTGCGGGACGGCTATTATAAGCGCGGCCCAAAGCTACGCTGAGTACTTTGCCTTCCTACACTAAAGCAGCGCGAGCACCCGCCATTATTCACGTTCTCTAGCTCCAATTTGTAGGCCTATTTGCTGAGCATTTCGACCCGAAATTACGCCATGTAAGTGTCTTTTTCTTTACCTAAAATTAGCGTATTTTCGCGACTTAATAGCGTTAGAACCTATCTTAAGCCTAAATTTTAAGACTCGGACGCTATATTATTCGTAACTACTAGATTTAAGTTTAGTAGGCGCTAGGCCTAAGCCTAAGTACTCACTAACGGTTTTTTACTAAGCCTAACGGTAGCGTTTACGAAGGAAACGCTAGTTCGGCGTTCTTCGTTACAAAATCTGATTTATCCGTAGCCTCCCTACTCAAATTTAATACAGCTAATCTTAAAACGTAACGCGCGAAAGTTTTTATCCGCTAAATTAGGCCCTAGTGCGGCTAAACTTTACAGAGAAGTAACTGTAGGGTGAGCATTTTTTATGGGAAATGGATCCTAACGCCTCTATAGCCATAGCTCTCGCTTTTAAATTAAAGAATAAGCCTAGAATGCTGTTGGGACTGTATTATTAAGGGTTTGGATAGATAACTTGCGTGTTATTGTTGTTATTTTGGATTCTTCATTGTTATATATACAAAAATATGCATGTAAGAGAGGTTTATAATATAATCCTCATCCTTCCTGGTGGTTTAATGTTGGTCTATACGGCAGTTTTGGCGGGAAACATGATACACATTGGTATCTAGTAACCAATGTAGCTTAAAATTATTTTTAATATTATTATTATTACCCCAAATCTACAATAACTGAACTATTACAGTATATTTGTAAAAGAATTGCTCCATAAATTGTCTTTAAGACTGTTATACGCTGTTGCCGTTAACAATGAACTGATAAAAGTTTTAAACTAAAATATTCTATTAAATTTACATAAAAACGGGGCTGGGAGAACTGATTTTGGAAGTAATTAAGTTTGAAATTGGTTTTATTCATACATAATAATTGTAAAGATATATATATATAAACAGATGTTTCATTAATTAATTAATTTAATATTTTAGACATAAACTTAAAAAAAAAAGCATAAATTAAATTTGTAAAATTGTATTAATTCTTTCAATTAGAAAGTACATTAAAGTTCTTGTTTTTTGAATTTTATTTTGGTTTTTTGGTGTTTTAATCATTTTTACTCGCAGTAGTTTTATAAATATAAGAAATTCAAATATTTTGGTTATCCTTTCATGACCTTAAAAAACGAACGCTCTATGAATTAAACCCAATTTTAAACTTAGTTAGGGGACCATGTATATTGTCATTAGATTTTAATTTAAACTAATTAGTATTATTGGTTAGTGTCAAAAAAAAATACTTGTTTTTCTCATTATTAATCGTTCACACAGGTAAATGGTATGGAACCATCACCAGAGCATGAAGATGTGGAGTATTGTTCCATTCTTTTCTGATCAAGAAGTAGACGTTTGTCACATTCTTTCTTGTGAGTATAATTTTGTTGTGGAAGGGTTTGACTGTTTTAGAAACCGTTAAATTTAGTCATGGGAAAAAAAATCAATGTTTTTAGTAGTCCAATAGACTAGAAGCGTTAGAAAGGGGTTTAAACTGTTTATTCCGCAATCTGGGCGCGCTTTTGTAAGACGGGATGCTGTATCAGGGTTCATACAAACCTGGGAAAATCAGGGAAATAAATATTGACAAAAAACTCAGGGAAATTTCGAATTTTTAGTAAAATTCAGGGAAATCAGGGAAATTTGCGTCAAATAGGGGCCGAGTAATTAAGCAAAATGTCCGTAAACATACCACCCTCCATAGGATTAACATTACACTATACTTTGGAGGCTCATAACTCTGGTTCCACTAGAGATACGGGGATGTCCTTTTAGTATGTTATAGTCGTATTTGTCCCCATCTAACCATACTAAAAACGTAGGGCTACGACAAACAGGGGCCGAGTAATTAAGCAAATTGTTCGTGAACATACCATCCATCATAGGATTAACATTACACTATACTTTGGAGGCTCGTAACTCTGGTTCTACTAGAGATACGGGGATGTCCTTTTAGTATGTTATAGTCCTATTTGTCCCTATCTAACCATACTAAAAACGTAGGGCTACGACAAACAGGGGCCAAGTAATTGAGGAAAATGTTCGTGAACATTCCCTCCATAGGATTAACATTACGCTAAACTTTGGAGGCTCATAACTCTTTTTCTACTAGAGATACGGGGATGTCCTTTGATTATGTAATAGTCATATTTGCCCCCCCCCCTTCGTTAACATTTGCACCATAGGATACTCCATAGACAGGGAAAAACCTGGAAAATTCAGGGAAGTATATGGGGAAAAACCTCATGGAAATCTCAGAGAAATTTGTTTCCAAAAGTTGTATGAACCCTGTTTGTATGCGCCCAGTTGGGGGGTGACACTGAGCTAAGACATAGCAAGAAGGGTATGACGTTTATGTAGTGTATACGTAGTACTGCCATGACTCTATGAATAGATGTGAACTTTAGTGTTAGTGGCTGAATTTCTGATAAAGGGTTCCATTAGACCACTCTGTTTTTACCCCCAAAAAGCCCTGAAAATATAAATAATTTTGGTCGTAAAGGATGGCGTCACAATCTAGTTGTTTGGATAATCAATTGAACCCTTCAATCCACAATTTTGAGCCTTAGAAATGTTGCATCATTCTTTTTGCATTTTATGTGGTGTTTGTCCCGCTCTTTATAAAAATTAAAGGGACTTGTAAAGAGTACCGAAAACCCTCAATGCGGAAGTGCCAATTGTTTAAAAGGGGTATACGCCACCATTTCAAATTATTGTAGTGGTGAATTCCATTGAAAAACTGAGAAACTCGTATTTGTTTGCCTTTACCGTCTTTCAAGTCCAAAGATTATGTTAATTCTCTGTATTGACAGTATAGCATTGATGAAAGAAAGAAAATAATATCAGTTACCCCCAATTTAAACAAATATAAGATCCACAGGTCAAATGAGTAAATAAATAAAATAGTAACAAAACAATCTGTTGATGTTGAAATAATGATAGCCATTGCCCTTTTGTACCCGCCGCGGTTTGGTCTTTACTCTATATGTTTCACTTTGGTCATTTTCACTTAACTAGTGTTTGCAAAACGTGTTTAATTTCAACTGTTACTGTTATAATTTTTGATTAAGTGCTAACTCTGTTAGTAAGTACCTTTCGTCATGGCGTCAAAGGTATGAAAGAGCATGCAGCTTGTTAAAGATGGTTCCTGAAAGCTTCCGCGAAAGTTATACTCATTTAAAGTAACTGAACATGCTGGTTTTTACAATGTTTATGGGATATTAATTGTATATGCAGGGTTAGATTGTGTTAATTGTTTTCGGCTGCATGGAAAATCAATGTTATTGGATGATTATAAACCATGAGGGTTTTGCTCTTTGCGCTAAGCGTTGTATTTTGACTAATTATTGTATTTCTAACGTGTTGCTTAAATTGCAATAAATACAAATCGCGTGTACCCCATCATTTTCCGCATTTAATACTATCTGTGGGCAGTTGCGCTATTTGCTTAAGTACGGGTGTTTAGATTGCGTAATTTTTGTAGCTGGTGATAGGTTGGTTATATGACGAAAGTGAAAAAGAATGGGGAATATTTTTAGAATGTTACTTCGGGAATTACAAAGGAGCTGACCATGACGAATGACGAAGCGAACCGTCAGCAGCCGGTTAATGGCATTGTCCAGCCGCCATTTATACCGCCTATCTCTAAACTCCACCGTAACACGAACCAACTCCAGTTCTTGCTCAAAGTAGTCATGAAAGCCGTGTGGAAACACCACTTTGCGTGGCCATTTCATCAGCCAGTAGATGCTGTCAAATTAGGATTACCGGATTATCACAAGATAATTCACCAACCGATGGATCTGGGCACGATTAAAAAACGCTTGGAAAATTGTTGGTACTATTCAGCTAGCGACTGCATTGAAGATTTTAAAACAATGTTTACAAACTGCTACGTCTACAACAAACCCGGAGAAGATGTTGTTCTAATGGCACAGGCCCTGGAAAAGCTCTTCTTAACCAAAATAGCTGAGATGCCAAAGGACGTAAGGATAAGAACGAATTGGTTACCGGGGGACAGACGCACGCTGCTGAATTTAACATTATATGATATTTTAAATAATAGGAAGTTGAAGTGGCTATGCCAAATCCCAGAAACGCGGGTGGCAAGGGAAAAAAGGGGAAAGGCAAAGGAGGTGGAAGGGGAAGACGTAAGTTATAAGTTTACTGATGGGGATGCGCATGTTACGGACCCGTTTTCCTTACAAGACTGTTCAATACAACCAGTTTGTAGCCATTTTGGGTTACCATACCACTCCTACACTTGCGCATCCTTTACAGGGTTCGTACGGAACCTGGAAAACCTGGATAAGTCAGGGATATGAAAATTAGGCGAAAAAATGTCAGGGATTTTAACGTTTTTCCTAAAAAGTCAGGGATATGTCAGGGATTTCGTTTGGTATATCAAACCATGATTTCTTCGAGAAATGCTAAATATAAGACAGGTGTGATGATGAAGTGGGCTCTGGTAAGCACGTGCTTAAAATGGTCAGGGATAACCTGGAAAAGTCAGGGATTTTCAATGTAAAAATTTCGTACGAACCCTAGCTGCTTTAGCGGATTTCATTATTTGATATATTTGTAACATTTTTAATCGAATTGATTTTGTTTAGTACCCGCGTCGTCTTCTGTAAACGCTTCTTCTCCCGCCAGTAGTCTCTCTTCGCCTCCGGCAACGCCTTTAGGAAACTCATTGCCTCCGGCGATTTCCGTCCCAAATAATTCTCAAACTTCCTCTCACGCCAGTAGTTTACCTCCTCCGATTCCCCCACCTACAACAACGCTGGCTCCCTCTACCATTCCAGGTAGCACTAATACGCCTACCACACTATCAGCAACGGCAGTTACCGCCGCTAGTTCTCAACCCGCCTCAGCTCCAACGTTAAGGTCAGCTAGCTATAATAATACAAATATGACAACGCCGCCTACTAGTGGCAGCCGCGCTCATCCTGTCGAAAACAGTTCTAATGCAGGAGGAGGAGGAGGTGGTGCTTCTAAAACTACTACTTCTTCTTCTTCTTCGGCCAGTCAGGACAGTGGGCAACCTCCGCCGCCTTTACTACCCCAGTTGGGACCCAGTGTAACCATTACCCCCGTTGCGTCTACTCCACCAGTACAAACGGCTCCTACAAAGGTAGTAGCAACCTTAAAACCTTCTAGCTTCGTCAATCGCCTTCGTGGGGACACAAATTTAAACCCATATATTTATATCATTCAAGTTGAACAATCTTTCCTCTAAGGCAAAAAAGGGTGTTAAACGAAAAGCCGATACGACGACGCTTATAGGGGGCTCGAATTGTGACCCTGCCTATCCAACACAGTCTGAAGCGAAACTTTCAAAAATCTCAACGAGAAGGGAAAGTGGACGACCTATTAAGAAACCTCCCTCCAAAGATTTACCAGATACCCCTCCTGATCAGGTAGCTTAGCTTTTTTCATCTTTCTAGCCTTTTTATTAGTTTTTCCCGAGGGGTCGGACGTTTGTCAAAATCCCGTACATTTCGTTTGAAATCTGTTTAAAATCTATCTCGAAAATCCCGAAATCTCACGTCAAAATCTAAAAATCTTAAAATCTCACGTCAAAATCTGAAAATTTTAAAATCTCACGTCAAAATCTAGAAATCCCAAAATCCCTACCTTAAAATCTGAAAATCCCGAAATCCCTATTTTAAAATCTGAAAATTCCGAAATCTTCACCTAAAATCCCGAAATCTCACATTAAAATCTAGAAATCCCGAAATCCCTATTTTAAAATCTGAAAATTCCGAAATCTTCACCTAAAATCCCGAAATCTCACATTAAAATCTAGAAATCCCGAAATCTTAACGTAAAATCCCGAAATCTTAACGTAAAATCCCGAAATCTCATCCTAAAATATCAAAATCAGAAAATCTCCTCGAAATCCAAAAATCTCCTCGAAATCTGAAAATCTCCTTCAAAATCTGAAAATCTCGTTCCAAAGCCCGAAATCTCCTTCAAAATCTGAAAATCCTGAACAAAATCCCGAAATCTTCTTCGAAATCTTATAATCGCGTTCAAAATCTGAAAATCTCCTTTAAAATCCCGAAATCTTAAAATCTTGAACTAGATTTCCAGATTTCTAAAATCTGTGTCAGAATCTCAAAATCTGGGGCAAAATCTTTGTCAAAATCTTGAAATCTCAAAATCCCGTACACTAAAATGCCGAACGTCCGACCCTTCGGTTGGTTTTTCCGCTAATCACTTGCCCTCTGGATGTCCATTCAAAATTTTTAGGTGAGAGGAGATCCTCTAAGGTACAACGGAGTCACTGCTCAGTATCCTCCAACCCATAGTGGCAAAATTAAAAAGGGGAAACTAACTGAGCAGATGAAATATTGCAGTAGTATTTTAAAGGAGCTCTTTGCCAAGAAACACGGGGTTAGTAGACTTGAGTGTTTTGTGACGTAGACTTTTCTTTCTTTCTTTACCTTAAAGGGAGGGTGAAGTAGAAAATCAAGTGATTTTTTATCGATTCTTCTACTAATTATAAGACCAGTCTGCATTGAGTGAAACATTCAGGAAATACCAGTTCCGAATGATTTTAAAATTATTTCAAATTAGGTTCAGATTTTAAGGATAATTTTAAACAAGGACCTCTGACCAATCGCGTAACCCCATGCCTTTATATGAACAAAATTCTCGTGGCACGCATGCTCCATGTCTCGCGCCACGATTATCACGTTGCGCGCGAGTTTTATCAAATCTCGTGATAAATTTCATTCAACACGGAAAATGCCACGAGAATTTTGTTAATAAAAAGGCAGGGCGTTACGTGATTGGTCGGAGGTCCTTCTTTAAAATTATCCTTAAAATCTGAACCTAATTTGAAATAATTTTAAAATCATTCGGAATCTGTATTTCCTGAATGTTTCACTATGATGCAGACTGGTCTTATAATTAGTAGAAGAATCGATAAAAAATCACTTGATTTTCTACTTCACCCTCCGTCTGCGCAAAGAGCTAATTGTTGCTATGATATTTGTGTCATGCGCGTAAAGGGTTATGCCTGGCCATTTTACAAACCAGTTGATGCAAAACTATTGGGTCTTCACGATTATCATGACATAATCAAACATCCCATGGACTTGGGAACAGTCAAAGTAATTATAAGAGTAATTGTAAGAGGCCGAGGATAGATACTCAAAACCTCTTCGCTATTAGTTAAAAATGGACTCGAGGGAATATAGGGCGCCAGAGGAATTTGCCTCGGATGTTAGACTCATCTTTACGAACTGTTATAAGTACAATCCTCCCGATCACGAAGTTGTGGCCATGGCTAGGAAGTTACAAGATGTCTTTGAAATGAGGTACGCCAAAATGCCCGATGAACCACCCATGACTGAGCCTAGTGTGGCTGCCCCTACAACACCCGCTGTCACGGGAGGAGCTGTAAAAACTGAAGAGTCTTCAACGTCCACTACATCCAGTACATCGTCTTCGGAAAGCTCTACGAGTGACTCCGAAGACAGTGATAATGAGAGGAAACTACAGCAATTACAAGAGCAGGTAAGAACTCCTGGTTTTATGTATGGAGAGCAAACTTTAGAGGGTTTATATCAGTTCTATGATATGTGATAGTGATTGGGCACTGTGGTATTATAATGTACCGATGTTGTAAAAAAAATATTCAATATATGACGCCTTAGTACACAGTTTAATGTCTAGAACTGTTTCTAGTCTAAATATTTACAGGGTTCATACAAACCGGGAAAACCTGGAAAAATCAGGGAAATTACGAATTTCTAGTAAATTCAGGGAAATCAGGGTTAAATTTGCGTCAAACAGGGGCCGAATAATTAAGCAAAATGTTCGTGAACATAACCTCCATAGGATTAACATTACACTAAACTTTGGGGGCTCATAACTCTAGTTATATTAGCGATACGGAGATGTCCTTTGAGTATGTTATAGTCCAATTTGTCCCCCATCCAACCATACTAAAAACTTAGGGCTACGACAAACAGGGGCCGAGTAATTAAGCAAAATGTTCATAATAATACCCTCCATAGGTAATGCATTAGACTATACTTTGCAGGCTCGTAACTCTGGTTCTACTAGAGATAGGGAGATGTCCTTTGAGTATGTTATAGTCCAATTTGTCCCCCATCCAACCATACTGAAAACTTAGGGCAACGACAAACAGGGGCCGAGTAATTAAGCAAAACGTAAACAAACAACCCCCTCCATAGGAATAGCGTTACACTAAACTTTGGAGGCTCGTAACTCTGGAAAAGTATGTGGGGGAAAAACCTGGAAATCTCAGGGAAATTTGTTTTCCAAAAGTTGTATGAACCCTGATTTACTTGGGTTTCTTAATCTTCTAACGATTAATTAACAAGTATGGGTATTGGTTTTAACTTTCGCGCAATTTAGTTACGAAAAGTAACGGAGCAAATTAGCCAACTAGCAGCCCAAAGTCGAAAGAAGGACAAAAAGAAGAAGAAGAAAAAGAAGAAAGACAAAGACGAAACCAAAGACGGAGTTATCAAAGCGGAAGTTGACGCGCCTAGTATGGACGCTATAAATAGTGTTTCAGTGACGACACCCGCCCCTACGGGTAAAGGAACTAAAGGAAGTAAAGCGAAAGCGGCGGCGGCAGCCGCGGCCGCTGCTGCTGCGGCTTCAAACACGGTCTCTAACTCGAATTCGGGTCTCGCGAACGCGTCGAACAATGCTACTTCCTCCAACGTCGGTCATTCGGGAAGTGCGGGTGCAAACGCGAACGCGGTTCCTGTTCCTGGACCCTCAAAATCCTCCGGACAGGGTAAAAGTTCGGGCCAGGCCAAACGCGGCCGTTCTAATAGTAAATCTTCTAAAAAGAACAAAGTCTTACCTACGTTTGATAGCGAGGATGAAGACAATGCCAAACCAATGTCGTATGACGAAAAGAGGCAGCTTAGTCTTGACATTAACAAACTTCCTGGTAAGTAGATGTGACGTCTCAAAACAGGGTTCGTACAAAACCTGGATATCCTGGATAAGACAGGGATATGGAAAATAGGGGAAAAAGTCAGGGATATGGAAAATAGGGGAAAAGGTCAGGGATAAGTCAGGGATATGGAAAATAGGGGGAAAAGTCAGGGATAAGTCAGGGATATGGAAAATAGGGGAAAAGGTCAGGGATATGGAAAATAGGGGAAAAAGTCAGGGATATGGAAAATAGGGGGAAAAGTCAGGGATAAGTCAGGGATATGGAAAATAGGGGAAAAGGTCAGGGATATGGAAAATAGGGGGAAAAGTCAGGGATATGGAAAATAGGGGGAAAAGTCAGGGATATGGAAAATAGGGGAAAAAGTCAGTGATTTAAAACATTTTCTTAAAAAGTCAGGGATATGGAAAATAGGGGAAAAAGTCAGGGATATGGAAAATAGGGGGAAAAGTCAGGGATATGGAAAATAGGGGAAAAAGTCAAAAAGTCAGGGATAAGTCAGGGATATGGAAAATAGGGGAAAAAGTCAGGGATTTAAAACATTTTCTTAAAAAGTCAGGGATATGGAAAATAGGGGAAAAAGTCAGGGATTTAAAACATTTTCTTAAAAAGTTAGGGATATGTCAGGGATTTTGTTTGACATATCAAACCATTCTTCATGCAATGCTAAATATGAGCCAGGTGTAATTATGAAGTGGGCTCTGGTAAACACGTGCTTAAAATGGTCAGGGATATAGGCAACATTTGGTCAGGGATAACCTGGAAAAGTCAGGGATTTTCAATGTAATAATTTCGTACGAACCCTGTCAAACCTAGTTCCAAAACAGATTGGAATACAATTGTCAATGTCTCCGTTTTTGACGTCCACCCCCACTGTTTTATTTCTTTCGTTGCGCAGGTGACAAGTTGGGTCGAGTTGTGCACATAATCCAATCGCGCGAGCCTTCATTAAGAGACTCAAATCCCGACGAAATCGAAATTGATTTCGAAACTTTGAAACCTTCGACTTTGAGGGAATTAGAGGCGTACGTCGCGTCTTGTCTTAGGAAGAAACCTAGGAAGCCTTACTGTAAGTATCTGCCATTATTTGTTGTTCGTCAAGTTTTAACAGTGTTTATGTCGGCTTGGGTTTTTGCGTAATCATTAAAATTTTTTTTTCTTCCCCACTTTTACATTGTTGGCAGCATCAAAAAACAAAGTGACGGGGAAGTCGAAGGAGGAACAAGTGCGCGAAAAAAAGCAAGAGCTTGAGAAGAGGCTGCAAGATGTCAGCGGTCAATTAGGGGGTTCGTCCAAGAAAGCTGTAAAGAAAGGTATTTATGTGTTTTTTTTTTCCTATTGGAGTTGGTGGCGATGCCTTTTTTTGGTGTTGAAGCACCAGTCATTTTTGAAAAATTCGGGGTTTGCAAAATGGGCGAGAGTACGTCATGGCAATAACGCGTTGGGGAGAACGGCGTTACCGCGTCGGGGAGAACGGCGTTACCGCCTCGGGGAGAACGGCGTTACGGCGTCGGGGAGAACGGCGTTCCCGTGTCGAGGGTAATGGCGTTACGGCCCCGTGGAGAACGGCGTTACCGCCTCGGGGAGAACAGCGTTCCCGTGTCGAGGGTAATGGCGTTACGGCCTCGGGGAGAACGGCGTTCCCGTGTCGATGGTAATGGCGTTACGGCCTTGGGGAGAACGGCGTTCCTGTGTCGAGGGTAATGGCGTTACGGCCTCGGGGAGAACGGCGTTCCCGTGTCGAGGGTAATGGCGTTACGGCCTCGGGGAGAACGGCGTTCCCGTGTCGAGGGTAATGGCGTTACGGCCTCGGGGAGAACGGCGTTCCCGTGTCGAGGGTAATGGCGTTACGGCCTCGGGGAGAACGGCGTTCCCGTGTCGAGGGTAATGGCGTTACGGCCTCGGGGAGAACGGCGTTACGGCCTCGGGGAGAACGGCGTTACGGCCTCGGGGAGAACGGCGTTACGGCCTCGGGGAGAACGGCGTTACGGCCTCGGGGAGAACGGCGTTACGGCCTCGGGGAGAACGGCGTTACCGCGTCGGGGAGAACGGCGTTACCGCGTCGGGGAGAACGGCGTTACCGCGTCGGGGAGAACGGCGTTACCGCGTCGGGGAGAACGGCGTTACGGCCTCGGGGAGAACGGCGTTACGGCCTCGGGGAGAACGGCGTTACGGCCTCGGGGAGAACGGCGTTACGGCCTCGGGGAGAACGGCGTTACCGCGTCGGGGAGAACGGCGTTACCGCGTCGGGGAGAACGGCGTTACCGCGTCGGGGAGAACGGCGTTACCGCGTCGGGGAGAACGGCGTTACCGCGTCGGGGAGAACGGCGTTACGGCCTCGGGGAGAACGGCGTTAACGTGTCAGGGGTGTATTTGGAAGTTTCGTACCACGGATAGTAATACCAAAATCGTGAAAGATATGATAATAACGTACAACAAGGGATTTTTCATATTATAAGTTTACACAAAAGGACACAATTAAATAGAATATGCCGCGAAGTATACTGTTATAGTGTGTTGTGGAATAACTTGGTTTTAGAATGACAAGGGGTTTCGACCTTAAGGTACCGTTCGGGTTTTGCTGTTATGACGTTCGGGTTTTGCTGTTATACCGTTCGGGTTTTTTCTGTTATACCGTCCGGGTTTTTTCTGTTATACCGTCCGGGTTTTTGCTGTTATACCGTTCGGATTTTGCTGTTATACCGTTCGGGTTTTTGCTGTTATGCCGTTCGGGTTTTTGCTGTTATGCCGTTCGGGTTTTTGCTGTTATACCGTTCGGGTTTTTGCTGTTATACCGTTTGGGTTTTGCCGTTATACCGTTCGGCTTTTGCCTTTATACCGTTCGGCTTTTGCCGTTATGCCGTTCGGGTTTTGCCGTTATACCGTTCGGCTTTTGCCGTTATGCCGTTCGGCTTTTGCCGTTATACCGTTCGGGTTTTTTCTGTTATACCGTTCGGGTTTTTTCTGTTATACCGTTCGGGTTTTTTCTGTTATACCGTCCGGGTTTTTGCTGTTATGCCGTTCGGGTTTTTGCTGTTATGCCGTTCGGGTTTTTGCTGTTATGCCGTTCGGGTTTTTGCTGTTATACCGTTCGGGTGTATGTGACCTTAGGGGAGAATTGTACTTTGTCTTGACGCTGTAGATCGCGCAATCTGCTATAGATACATTGATTTGTAATGCGTACTGCTGGAATCCTAAGAGAACTTTTACATCTTTTAACAGAATCGGATAACTCCCACGTTGATGTTGTTGGCGGCCGCAGTCGACTAAGCGAGAGCAGTAGCAGCTCTAGCGATAGTGACAGCAGCAGTAGCAGCAGCTCGAGTAGTTCATCGGACAGCAGCGACTCGGAGTCAGGTTAGAGAGACGATATCACAATTATTCTCGATTTTTTTTTTTAATCCCCCCCATTGTGTAAAAAAGCCAATCATCCTTTTTAAATTACCATTTTTTAGTTAATTTCCAATTTATTTTTATTTTAATTTCCAATTTTATTTTAACCAACCAACCAAAAGACTGGCCTAGCCAATTGAGTTAGCGATAAGGGGTTGATATTAAGAATAAAAGGTAATAATGGGCACAAGCTAGCGTTTATGTTTTTATAAGTTTCTTTCATCTAATTGTTATTAATAATTATTATTTAAAACCATTGTTTCCTACGCGAGGTTATCATTTATAAAAATGTACAAAAAAACTTAACGAAGAAAAAGGCCCTCGCCATACCGTTAATTAATATTAATTGCAGTTAGCGGGTTAATTAAATTAATTTAGGCGCGAATGCAGACGCAATTATATAATTTGGGGTGGAATTTTTATCACTAACTCTACTTAGATTCGGCATTGAAATTTACCGAAAAATTATTGAGGTTGTAAAATTTAACGTTTAATTGAGCTTGGAATTGGAATTGGAAATTTTTTGTTTTATAATTTATAGTTTTAATATTATTATTATTATAATTTTTTAAATAGCTGATGAGTATAGTGAGGGCTTTGATTTTATAATAATTTTTGACCGGGAAAAGTGCATGTGTTAAATTTTTTTTTAGGAGTTTTTTGCGGTGCTTTAACCCCTCCGGTTTTTCAATGTTACGTTGATTTTTTTTTTTTTTAATTAGTTAATAGGGCACAGATTTTATATTTGTTTCACCTTTTCTTAATTAACACATTGAATAGTTTAATTCATTGACTGAAAATTTGGTTTGCGCAAAAAAAGGTATGTCTTGTTCGGTTCTCCAAGGTTTTAATCTAGAAACTAGGTTAGCTTTTTGCAAATAAGATAAAATGCTTAGCGAATTATCCCACCGGTATTAAGATTAATAGTATCGTACGGTTTCTCACGATACAGTAAATTTGCGTGCTCAAATATTCTGAATTTAAACCAATCTTGATTAGTTTAAAGCAAAGCCCATGGTCACGTTGTTCGCCTACAAGTTGACTTTCCATGGGAACTCGTTTTGGTTCTGTTCTGCGAAGGCAGGATGCATTTGTGGGCGGGATTTATATCCTTACGAACTCGTTTTGGGTTGGCGAAGGCATTACTAGGCATTTGTGGGCGGGACTTATAAAATCCGCCCACAAATTCCTCCTGCAGGCGGGACTTATATCCTTACGAATGCAGGAGGCAGTTGTGGGCGGGACTTATAAAATCCGCCCACAAATTCCTCCTGCAGGCGGGACTTATATCCTTACGAAGGCAGGAGGAAGTTGTGGGCGGGGCTTATAAAATCCGCCCACAAATTCCTCCTGCAGGCGGGACTTATATCCTTACGAAGGCAGGAGGGAGTTGTGGGCGGGACTTATAAAATCCGCCCACAAATTCCTCCTGCAGGCGGGACTTATATCCTTAGGAAGGCAGGAGGCAGTTGTGGGCGGGACTTATAAAATCCGCCCACAAATTCCTCCTGCAGGCGGGATTTATATCCTTACGAAGGCAGGAGGAAGTTGTGGGCGGGACTTATTATAAAATCCGCCCACAAATTCCTCCTGCAGGCGGGATTTATATCCTTAGGAAGGCAGGAGGCAGTTGTGGGCGGGACTTATAAAATCCGCCCACAAATTCCTCCTGCAGGCGGGATTTATATCCTTACGAAGGCAGGAGGAAGTTGTGGGCGGGACTTATTATAAAATCCGCCCACAAATTCCTCCTGCAGGCGGGATTTATATCCTTACAAAGGCAGGAGGCAGTTGTGGGCGGGACTTATAAAATCCGCCCACAATTCCCTCCTGCATTTGCCAGGTCAAAACGAGTTCGTAAGGAAAGACAACTTGTAGGGGTACCACGTGAACCGCGCTCTGAACTTGGTAATTTGAGATACGTCAGTGGAAACAAACTAATAATGAATCTGAGCCTATTCGTAATATTTATTGCCGATCTCCGTAGGTATTAAGGCACCTACAGTTGCAATCAATATAATAACATGCAATTTTATTTACCAACGTACACCGTGCAATGTCTAATTTTCAGTCTTTGAAATAGAAAACACTTCTTTCTTTTTTGGTTTATACGCGACACGATCTACTACTTGTTTATACAACGTATTACCTAACCTAATTAGCTGTGGTTTTGTAATATAGTTAGTATTAGTCAAAACAGATAAATCAAAAGAAGCAACAACTAAAAAACTATTGAACCGGTGAGAATGGTTATAATCCCCGTATTTCAGTTTTTGTTACGCTCCGTTCCGTAACTATTTGCTTTGTTTTTATTTGATTTTTTTTTTATTTGGTTCAATTTGTTTTCTCTCTATTCACCCTGATTGGCTGAATTTAACAATATATATACACACAAATTTCCTATGTAAGTGGTAATATATAGGAAAAAAAGAGTTGGTATCGCTGTTTTTGTCGTACGTACCGTACCTTACACCTATTTCCCCATTTCAATCCCATAAATACTTGGGCATTTCTTCTCTAGCCATAGAGTGCAAGCGTTCTGAGGCCAGCCAGCTGAGTCTTGTTATTTTTATTATTATTATCATTACTATTATAAATTATCATAAATGATGATTTCTCTGCGTTAAATATATATACGTATATATATAGCGAAGCTACTAATGCGAATTAAACATTGTGTTTCTTTTATGTATTACATACATTTACCTTTATCGCAACGAAACGAAATTAAACTAAGAAAAATACTAAATAGCAATTCACATTCTATGATCATATTGATTTAAAACATGTTTATACATAATTTATGTCATCATATTTCATGATAAAAACGCGTTGTTTTTTTTTTTTTTTTTAATGTTGTTTTAATTTTAACTCGTGCCATATATCATAAAAATATGCAATGCATCCGACGCATTCAATTGTCTGTAGCGCCGGTATATACTCGCAAAGTTCTTTTAACGTACACTATATGGTTTTGTGACGAAGTATATATTTTTTATCACTCTCTATCTCTCTCATTCATCGGAATTGTGATATTTATAATTAATAACCGTGAGGTCACTGCCAATTTTTAATAACAAAGGAGAAAAATTATAAATATAATTGCGAATATTTAGTTTACGATACGAGCAAAGATTCGATCGAAATCGACGATTATTTCCTAAATACTGAAGAGCCAGCCTTTATTATTTTATTTTAATGCGGACTTTAATTTAATTAAATGTGCCACCGACAATGATTAATTAACAAGTGAAAAAATACAAGTAATTAACAAGTGAAAATTATAATAATTAATTAAAAGAGCAAGCAAACGAGACTTCTAGTCGTCAATTCAAAAGTCAACGCTAAAAATTTCTGGATATTATGCGATGCAAAGAGTCAGCTATTTGGCTGGCCTTCAGATGATTTTTTTCTTCTTTACCTAACTTATAATAGCGGAAAATGTTATTATTTCATATCTTAATTAATTTTTAACGTCCTTTTTTTCTAAATTAATTTTTAATTACTAAGAAAAAAATATATTGCACTCTTTCGGCTAGAATGTTCATTAGTAATTTGAATTTTAAAAAAAAATCGGGTAACTGATAAGTTCAGTGAAATTATGATTTTATGGTTTGTTTTTCTTTCTTTCTTTCCAATTTGGTTGTTTTTATAGTTAATTAAATTATATTGGCTTATTTTTAATTAAATTAACTAATCAGATACATGCGCAAAACTCTCTAAAAATTCAAGAATAATCCAGAAACAAATTTGCTAAATTAATTAAATTACCATTTACCACACAATTATCTTTGTTTGATATTACACGTACGTAATGCAATGCAATTTGTATCAAAAAATTCTTATTATTTTTTTTAAAAAACAACCTTTTTGGCTTGTTTTGTCTTTTAGCTGTGGCGAAAAAGAAAAACTTTTCAAGTCAAGCGACTAAAAGCTAAACGAGGGCGTAAACAAACAAACAAACAAAATAACAAAGTGTATTTATATAAACGATATATGAAAACAGAACGCAGAAAGTATACATGTTTTTATATATATAAATATATATATATATTATTCTAAAACCCTTGTGCGCCCCGCCGAGAAACTCATGTGCGCGATAATTAAAACAATTAATAATTAATTATTATTAATTTTTAACAAAATTCATCAAAATTAATTAATTTACCTTAATTTCTTTTTTTTTTTCTTTTAAAAAAAAATTAAATAAAAACTTTAAGCGAAGCGAGAGTTAAACGAGACTAAGCAATAAAAAACACTTAACCCGTGTTTTTTTGACAAAACAAAAGGATTTTTTGGGTTTAGTTTTTAATTAATTAATTAATTAAAAACAAGAAATTATAAAAAGGATAAACAGCGAGTTAATTAATTGCTTCCATTTTGTGTATGTGTTATAATAATATCGTAACTTGTAAAAAAAAAAAAAAAAAAGATTCGAAAAAAATCTAAAAAAAAAAAAAGAAATAATAATAATAACCATAGTTAATTAAAACAAACGAATACCTTTAATTAAAGTGAATGAAGGATTTCTTGTATCGGATATCAGATTCTCATAACAACAAACAAACAAACAAAAATTCACATAATGTAAATATTTACGACATCCATTTGTTCATTTTTAATATCACACTATAGATAAAAGTTTTTTTGTTTATCCCCCCCCCATCCCCCATTTGATGACTTTGTGTAAAATATATAAAAGAAACAAAGACAATTAATTAAGAACAATAATTAATTAAGTAAAAATATCAACCATCTTGTATATGCCATAACCTCCTTTCCAAAGTCAAATAAAAAGATCAAGGTATTATTACCTTTATCTATTATTTAACGCAGTTGAAATTATTTTAGAAAAATCAAGGTGTATTTATACTGGCTTGCCTCAGAACAACGTTTTATATTACATATGTACTTGCACTCTAACCCCCATTGGTTTAGGCGTTTATATCGCGGCAATTGTTCAATTGTAATTAATATTTGCATTTCATGTTTTTGGATATATTGGGGTATTTTTGTTATATATATACTTTTTAATTATAGGCATACTTCATATAATTAATTACAGTTAATTGCTGTTGTATTTTTGTACTATTTAGCACTAATTTTTTTTTGCTATATTTAATGCTGGCAATTTTGCAACAGCATTAGGTGGAGGTTAGTATATGGACTAAAACTCCTTAGATTTACCCCTCCCCCATGGCACATAGACAAAAATCAATTGGTTTACGATGAAATTTGGTTTTTGTCGATTTTTCTATAGTTTACATGGCTTTAAATTTGCTTTTGCAATGTGTAAGGTTTTTGTGCTTTAGCGTTAGACAAGCGGGAAGTACTCTTTATCAAATTTGCAGCGCTAATTTTTATTTATTTGATTGTGTAGTGGTTATAGTGTGAAAATGGCACTTTAGGTCAATTGTTTACTCTTAGGATCGTCTTGAAGAATTCTTCAACGTCTCTGTTGTTGCAATGTGTAAGATATGTGCGCTTAAGCGTTATACAAGCGCAAAGTACTCTTTATCAAATTTGCAGCGCTAATGTCGCTTATTTGATTGTTTAGTGGTTATTGTGTGAAAAATGGCACTTTAGGTCAATTGTTTACTCTTAGGATCGTCTTGAAGAATTCTTCAACGTCTCTATGGTTGCAATGTGTAAGGTTTTTGTGTTTTAGCGTTAGACAAGCGGGAAGTACTCGTTTATCAAATTTGCAGCGCTAATGTCGCTCATTTGATTGTATAGTGGCGATAGTGTGAAAATGGCACTTTAGGTCAACAATTGTTCACTCTTAGGATCGTCTTGAAGAATTCTTCAACGTCTCTATGGTTGCAATGTGTAAGATATTTGCGCTTTAGCGTTAGACAAGCGCGAAGTGCTCCTTAAGAAATTTGCAGGGCTAATGTCGCTTATTTGATTGCGTAGTGGTTATAGTGTGAAATTGGCACTTTAGATCAACAATTGTTTACTCTTAGGATCGTCTTGAAGAATTCTTCAACGTCTCTATGGTTGCAATGTGTAAGATATTTGCGCTTTAGCGTTATACAAGCGCGAAGTACTCTTTATCAAATTTGTCGCGTTAATGTCGCTTTTATTAGGTTTCAATGTATAATGGCCATTGGAGTTAAAATTGTGTTGTAGGTCAACAATTACTTACTCTTAGGAGCGTCATGAAGAATGCTTCAACGTCCCTACGGTGTAATTAAACCCTTACCGCGGTAGCTTTTACTGACTAACTATAACATTTGAAAGCAACTACGCAAGACGCGCATAGATACATTGACGTACAAACCAAATTTTTAGCCATCTTAAACAATTACCTACTAAACCTGTAGTTTAATGTCTTCGTAGTAGTTTATCTTGCTAGCTAGCTTAACAGTAACAATTCCGCAACCATTTTTGTTCACAGAACCCCATGGCAAGAAAGCAAAGTCAACGGAAAACAGGGTATGCATGATTAGTTTTTTATATAGAAACGATGTTGTGAAAGTGAAACGTACAATATTGCAATTATACGAGTTCCCTTTTACAGCACCACGCACCCAGTCCCGAACCTAAACCACCAGCTGCACATGGTCAGCAACCCACTACTCACCCTGGTATGGTTGGTGTATCGCCTCAACTTCCGTTATCATTGGGTCATCATCATCCAGGTGGCTCAGTTCCTTTGTCACCTTATGACCAACACGGCGTGCCCATGGGACCCGGATCCGCTGGTGGGCCCATACCCTATCCTCCTCAACAAGCGCATCATTATCCGCAACCTAATCTTTCTGGTCCACCACCGGCCTATCCTCATAACCTTCCTCCTCATTTACAAATATCAACAAGCGACCCCACTATGGGTGTCATGTATCCTATGTCAGGTATGACCACGGTGGTTAACCGAATTTTTAGGTAAAGGAAGAAAGGTTTGAGGATGGATTTGTGGATTATTGTTCTTTAGGAATGGTAACGGCTCCTTCTAGACCACCGGTTGTAGCGAGTCACAGTTTACCACAGCAGCCATCCCGACCAACAGCAACGGCAACCGCTGCACCAGTCAAAAAAGGAGGAATTGGTATTACTCCTGGAAAAATACCCGGTAAGTTTAACGAAATATTTCAAAGAAGAAGAGTACGTACGTACATACATATTTTTTTGGTCAAGTTTTGCTATATTGACTGTTTCTTAATTCTATGTGGTTTATTATTATATTATTATATTTTTATATATATATCAGGGAGCCCAGTGGTCCTATAATTCCTATAAATTCCTATATTTTTGAACCTGTCCTATATTATCCTATAATTTCATGAAAGGTCCTATAATATCCTATATTTTTGACTTAGTCGAAGTTTTCGTATAGTTTAGCGTCAAATTTATCAAAATTTAGCTTTTTTTTTATCGAGGTCACATTTGAATTGACACCGAAATTGCGGAGCTCGCTTAGGATTTTTTATATATTATATTATGTTATATTTTAATTAAGTTCTTCTGAGTTTTCAAAGTAAAATCCAATTTGTTATTTTTTTATATTTTTTGGGATTTTTCTACATAGTGTAAGCCCCAAAATTGTATTATATATGAGAATTTTTAGTCCTATATTTTCCTATAAAAACACATGATTTTTTCTCCTATAAAATCCTATAATTCCGGAATAAAATTCCTATTTTTCCTATAAGGAATTTAAATTTAAGAGTGGGCTCCCTGATATATAAAAAAGCTGGCATGCTATACGTGACGTGTGTTTCCCGAAATATTTTGTCCCCCAAATTGTGGCTAGTCACAAATTCACAAATTTTTGGTAGATTAAGTTGTTGCCGATACAATTTATAACTTTAGTTTGACAGTTAAGACAAATAGAACGACTAAAAGGTTTGAAATGGGACTTTTTTGGGGGTGATTTTGTAACTTTTTTTACGATAGGCCTCATTCTCTCTCGTTAAAACATTTTCACTGAAATTCTACTGAACAAACCAAAAAAAAAAAAAAAAAAAATCGGAACTATACTTAATTATTTTAAAATAATGGCAAATTTTTTGAAAAGTGCCGATAATATAAATATGTTGAAGGCAGTCCATCAATAATTCGTATCAGTTACGTGTCTATTTTCTTACGCATGCGCTTTTGTGCCTCCCAGCATTGATACATACGGGTTTTTAAAACATATCCCGTCTTTGAAACCATAAATTAAATTAGTATTCGAAATTGGTTTCCGACCGTAATTAATATTTAAAATAATATGCATGGGTCTGAATATAAGCCACCGTCACCACGACTGGTACCAGTATAGTCTCTGGTACCAAAAATCGGTGTAAGTTTATAGTTAATGTAGGTATTGAGAAAATCCTTTTTATTAATTAATTAATGATTAAATAAATAAAAGGTTAGTTAGATTAATTATCGTGGCGAAATAGGGAATGAAAATACGTTTTTTTTTTTTTTTTCGTCCCGAAGTCTTAGATTGTCTTTTCTTCTGTTTTCTTTTGGATTTCAGTGATAGAATATTGAGAATGAGGCCTATGCGAAAAGTTATGGGAAATAAATACTATAGATGGAGACTTTAACACACTTTTTCAGGTAAGATTACTGGGTCCTATCATTACAATTATTATACGTTTAATTACCCCCCCCCCCAATACATTTTTTAGCGACGTTTTATCATAGAAATTATGCCCCGA
This sequence comes from Phalangium opilio, assembly GCA_019434445.1. Lineage (NCBI taxonomy): Eukaryota > Metazoa > Arthropoda > Arachnida > Opiliones > Phalangiidae > Phalangium > Phalangium opilio. The sequence goes on from JAEQBA010004841.1 coordinate 88,446, forward strand.
ACACCTTTTGTCGTGTAGCATGCCAGATAAGTCTACAGCAGCTTTAGCTTCAATCATAAGTTTATGAGATATGTTCTATAAGTTGTCGCTGGTTACAAACTGGAGCTTGTCATGAAGTGAGGGAGGTAGGTCATAGATTCGAGGTAAAGTGACGCCTGGTGAGGCGTTGTCAAAGGATTAGTACAGACAAGAAGTGATATCTAGTTTACTAGGGAGAAGGTATAAATTCGCCACATCCCTAGCTTTATATCCAGTCCAAACGTTGCTAGGTCCGGAGTTAATCCCCGCCTCTAAATTAAAACCGACATCTCATTGGTTCTTGAAAACTTACGTCAGCGCGAGGCGAATGACGAAAATTACGTATTTTCCGACTGAGGAGAGGCTGGGAAATAGCCCGGCCTCCTTTTACATCCCCCCTTGTATTTTGAAAGGGGGACTGGGACTATGGCGCGCGAATACTTAGGCATCTTATACCTTCTCCCTAATAAACTAGATATCCCTTCTTGGTACAGACTAAGTAGGATTAGATGGACTGAAAAATTAACCACCGAGTGCAGGACTTAAATTTTCGCTGGTCATTCTCGAACTAGCTCTCAGTACGTCTCTAGCATTACGAAGTATAGGAAGTGTCATGCTTACGGAACATATCTTATAAACTTATGCTTCTACGTATTTAAGCTTATCTAGTTTAAGAAATAACGCTTAAAAGATCGGATTTAGCTAAGTTCGAGCAGAGCATTCTTTAAAAGCGTATATAACGTTGTATTTTAACACTATTAACTACTTCCTTAAACTTTACCACTATACTAACAAACTAATAATAATTGCTGCTGCTGCCAAGGCGCTATAAACGTTTATCGCTGTGCAAAAGAATATTTTGTTATATACTTCAGTGTAATCTGAAACTGTTAGCTTATGAGCCATTCCGGTCTTTATAAAGAAGGAATGAATATATTGACGTGTATCTATGCTACAGTCTCCGCAATATGATCTTAAAATTCCGTGAAAAGATAAAGAATGTAAAATGTTTTGCGTTGATTTTGTTCAATACTCAGGCGCATTGTCTGGAGTAGGAGGTCTACCGCCACCTCTACTAATACCGTCTCCTTCGCACACGGCGGCGGCGGCGGCGGTGGTCCCGTTACCGACTGGCCAGCAGCAACAACAGCAAATGACGCTTAACCAATACAGCAACAATAACTCCTCCAATAATTCTCTGATTACCATGAGCATGGCGTCGCTAGTTAGTAGCGCGCAAACGACACAGTCCCAACAACAAGCGCCTGCGCAACAGCAAATGCCTTCGCTCCAGGCGTCTAACCAACCCCATCAACAGTCTGTCATGTCCTCGGAGCAAGCCTTCTCGTCTCCCAGTACTCCTTCGTCAATTTCCACACCACCATCAGTCATGACTCCGAATTCGTCCCTACCCCCTCCTCCGAAACTAACACCCGCCCCCGAGATGAAAGGCCGAGGGAATATGAATAATAATAATAATACTAACAATCAGGGTATGTTAGGAGGATCTAGTATGGGTGGGGTTCTTGGAACGGGTACGGGTGGTATGCACAACCTAACTCAGCAACAGATTACGCAACAATTACAACATCAATTGTCGCAATTGCCACCTTTATTACCAGCTTCAACTAGCCCGTTGCCATCAGCGTTAACGCCCCCACCTCCTATCCTATCTAAGAGTCGAGATGACGTTTTACCGCCAAATTTAATGCCACCGGCAACGAGGAATTCTGATAACTTTCATTCAAGTAGGCGTGCAACTTTCATATAAAGACTATGGTGACCTTTATTTCAGCGACGTTTAAAGGTTGACATATCTTTTCAGTGCCATTGAATCTTCCTACGTCATTTGCCCAAAGTCAAGCCCAGAATAATAATAATAATAATAACAACAACAACAATCAGCCCCCGCCTCAACAACAACCTCAGCAGCAATCCCAACCTCCGCAGGTTACTACAAATGGTGAAAAGCAACGTGCGGAATCGAAGAACAATTCGAATTCAGCTCCTATGACAGCTTCTTCCAAAAAGGTACGACGTCGTGTCGTCTTTTACTTAACATTAATAAGAAAACCCTTATGTGCGAAAAGCATGTGTTACATACGCGTGTTTTTGACAAATGTGAGGGAAGATTAATTAATAAGCTGTGTTTATCCGACAAATCAACTTCTAATTTTTATAAGTTGTTTTGTTTCATGACATAGAAACATTCGTTAACTTAAACTGCAATTATTTACGTTCTTGAAGTCCGATATTGCAATTTGAGTAAACCACTCAATCACTTTTATTGCGTAATTTCAGCAACAAATGGAACCAAAACTTCGAAATTTTACGTCATGGTCGAGTCTGGCGAAACCGACCGCGTCTAATAGTCCAGTTAGTGCTCAACCAGTTACTGGTGCCATTAAAGCAGCCTCAATGGATAGTAGCTTCCAAGCTTTCAAAAAACAAGCGAAAGAAAAGCAAGATAGAGTAAGTTAAATCTGATTGTATTTGTGTTTAATGCCGATATTTTTTATTTTGCTCTCTTGAAGTACATAGTTTATGATTTTAATTATTATTACAGCAAAGACAACTCATGGAACAACAAGAAATGAGGCGGCATCAAAAGGAACAAGCGGAACGGGAGAGGCAACGCGCTGAAAGAGAAAAATTAAGGTAAAATTTAACTTTTGTAATTTATTATTATTATTATTATTATTATTATTTTTAAGTATATGTTATGTTCTTGATTATTTATTACTTTGCATTTTTGATGTAATGTAAACGTAATTTTTTATAAATAACCCATAATAGTTTATGCATATACCATATAAAAACTAATAGCTTACAATTAGAGGTGCGCGAATACCACTTTTTGGGTATTGAACCGGTTATCGAATACCAAAAATTTACGTAATCGAATAACGAATTGTTAGACGTTGGTCAATTTTTTACTGCCCAATTTAAAGCGAATAGTTAAGCCTTGTATTCACGAATAGTTAAGCCTTGTATTTGCGAATAGTTAAGCCTTGTATTCGCGAATAGTTAAGCCTTGTATTCGCGAATAGTTAAGCCTTGTATTCGCGAATAGTTAAGCCTTGTATTCGCGAATAGTTAAGCCTTGTATTCGCGAATAGTTAAGCCTTGTATTTGCGAGTAGTTAAGCCTTGTATTTGCGAGTAGTTAAGCCTTGTATTTGCGAGTAGTTAAGCCTTGTATTCGCGAGTAGTTAAGCCTTGCATTCGCGAGTAGTTAAGCCTTGTATTCGCGAATAGTTAAGCCTTGTATTCGCGAATAGTTAAGCCTTGTATTCGCGAATAGTTAAGCCTTGTATTCGCGAATAGTTAAGCCTTGTATGTATTCGCGAATAGTTAAGCCTTGTATGTATTCGCGAATAGTTAAGCCTTGTATTCGCGAGTAGTTAAGCCTTGTATGTATTCGCGAATAGTTAAGCCTTGTATTCGCGAGTAGTTAAGCCTTGTATTCGCGAATAGTTAAGCCTTGTATTCGCGAATAGTTAAGCCTTGTATTCGCGAATAGTTAAGCCAAAACAATCCACATTTAGTTTTCCGTGTTTCGCAAAATGTTACTCATGTAATCTCAGAGTTAAATCTAGCATGAACAATTGCACTTAAACACTTCGTGACAATTATGTGATGCCTGTATGTAAGTAGCATGCCACTTGAGCATGGATGTTCAATGGTAAAATATAAGCCTATAAACATAATCAAGAACTTGGCAAAAAAAAGTCTCAAAATCTGATAGGCATGCGAATTATAGGGAGAAAGAGGAGGAGGAAGCCTTGGAGAAAGCTCGTAAGAGTCACATGGAAGATATCGCCAGGCAGAACCAAGAACATCAAGCTCAACAACAGGCAGCAGCCGCCGCAGCTGCTTCCCAGAAACTTCAAGACCAACAAGCCGCCGCTAATGCCGCTGCCGCCGCAGCAGCCGCTCAGCCAGTGCAAACGACCAGTGATAGAGAAAGGCTAAGATTGAGGGAACAAGAGCGAAGGAGACGAGAAGCGGTGAGTTATTATTATTATTATGAAGTTTTACTCTTTTTGGTTTTGAAAAGCATGGTGATAAAAGTGTCAAATTTATTCTCCTATACTGTATGGTGACGCTTGCATATCCCCTTGCCATAGAGTAATGGCACTCCATGTTAACTACCCATAGAGCTTAATACAGTCAAAGGCAAGTAGGTGCCATTACTCTATTGCCCCAGCTCTGGCGTAGGCGTACGTTCCAAAAACTAAAAGCCAGATTTGCAAGGGAAGGGATATGCGAGTGTCCAGAGAATTCCTTAAGAAGGGTCGCGTTGTCTTAGAATTTAGCGGTAATAGACCTTTTCGATGTAAAAAGGGGTAGGCAAACCTCAGTTTCGGAATATACAAGAAGGGGTTGATACATTGATAACCGTCTTTGCGCGTGCTTTCTCATGATACAAAAAGAGTACACCGCAGGCGAGATGGGAGGCGGAGTTTTACCCCCTTGTTTGGTCAAATAGGCTTATACCATGGAGCAAAAGATCGTTTCGACGTAAAGAAAACGTGGTAGGCAACCCTTAGTATCGGGATGCACAAGGGGGTCTATACATTGCCGTCTTTGCGCTCTCATGTGATGCAAAAAGACTGCAACGCAGGCGCCAAAAGCGAGATGGAAGGCGTGTCTTCCCTTACTGAAAAAAAACCTCTAAAAAACGTCTTCAGCCCAACCTAAGACGTGTTTTAGAGGTGGTATTTTCGGTAAGGGTTAGTTACGTCGAAATGGTCTATTCTTGAAAGTAGTAAAAATAGAGACTTGGCAGTACTGCGCGTTACGCAACCTCGCTCTAGTTTCCACTCATGGACCATAATGGCCGCGGCAAGGTTGTAAAGCTATGCCCGAATTATTGAACATAGGTGTAGTTCTAGTAGGTGAAAAAATAAGTGTCAAACACCCTTTAGATTTTTTTACCTTTGATTTTGAGTTATTTGATTACGTGCCTGAACTAAAACTAAAACAATTCCAAGTATGTTGTTTGTGCGAATTGAGCATGTTCTAATGATTACGTTTACGTTTAACATGCATTTGAATCAATAAATGTACCCACGCGCAACTGAATTTATAAGGGTTCAAAGGTCGCCACAATCGACATGGATTCTGTTTCAGTTTTGGTCGCGCGAAATCAAATTTAACCAATATCATACTGGCCATATTAAGGTTCTTAAAACCCTTGATATGGTAATTAAGTCTATATTGGACAATCGTAGTAGCATTTTATTAAAATTTATTCTTAAGCACGTTTGTAAATTAACCCATAAATTGATTGCAATTTATAAAACCGCGCGTACAGATGGCTGGTCAAATTGACATGAATAGACAAAGTGATATCATGGCCTCATTCGAAGGAACGCTATGACGGCATAAGAGTGTTTCACTGTTGTTGTATTTTAAAATATTTTCACTGTTAACTTACGCGGTTTACGCGATGTTGAGTCAAATACCTTCGAGAACACATCACCTACAATTACTCGCGCTATGATTTTTAACGGATTTACGCGCGTTTAAACAACGGGTTTTCCTACTGTGCAAATGTTTACGCAAATGCGTAAAAAACAACTATATTAAAATACACGGTATTTAATAAATAAATAAATAAACAAACAAACAAACAAGCAAAAAATAACTCAAGGCGTTGTGAACTTAGAACAAAATTCGTCGATATTAGATTTTTTCTGTTTCGAGAAAGTTTGTGGAATTTTTTTTTTTTTTTTTTTTTGACTTATTTAACACCGAGGAAAAAAAGTAACCCCTAAATTAGTGGTCTCATTTTGTAGCTAATGTGTCATTGAACAAATTTTCTTTCAATTTTTCTTCCTTCTTGCGAAACCCTTAATTTTTGTTAACATATTATTCTCAAGATACATGAAAAAAATATTTATCGCTAGAAATAATTAAAAAGGTAAGAAGTGCGTTGCGTACGTTAATTAATTACGTGTGTTTGTTTTTTTTTTTTAATTAATTTTTCGTGTGCGTAAAAATGTGTCTTTTGTACAGTTCAATCATCCTATTGAAGAAAAAAAAGTATTCAACAAAAAAATTTAATTAATTATTTAATTAACGTTCAATTAACGTTAATTAAAAAGTATATTTAAAAGAAAAACATCATTCCAAAAAAATAATATTAAAATTTAAAAAAACAAAAAAAAACCGAAAATACATTTTTAATACATAAACTGGTTCCTAAGTCAAAAAAGCAAAAAAAAAAAAAATGTAGGGAAAGGATTAAAAAAAATGTGGACGTTTGAATTAAACACTCTTCAATTAAAAATCACAAAATATTATCAGATATGAATCCCATATTTAAATAAATAAATAAAAACTGCTTCCGCCAACGTTATTGGCAACAAACAAACACGAGTAATTACTTTAGGAACTCGTAGGGGAACATCGAAATACAAATTAATTAACATGTTGTTGGTTTTTTTTTCCCGCTGTGACTGCACAAGAAACAAAATTATAATATTATAGCCAAAAACTGAATTGAACTGAACTGAACTGTATTTAGTGGAATATAATTAAATACGGCCATTGTTTATCTATCATCATACAATATTTAAAGGATTTTTTAGATTTAAACAACAATCATTTAGTGGAGATACAAACCAAAATAAATTGAGATGCAAAACAATTAAATAAAAAACATACATACATGATACAAAAAAACATATAGTAATAATTTAATACGTGAAATGAAATGAAATGAAAAAAAATGTACCGAATTTTTACATTAAAACACAAACGACTATTTCCCTCTTGTACAGATTTAACAATACAGAAAAAATTAGGTAATGTTTTCTTCGAGTTATTTGGGTATAAAGACGTGTAGAATTGCGAGTAACCCCCTTTTTCTGACGTATAGCACTTAACACTTAACGTATAGCCTTGCTCACTTTAAATTTTCATTTTCTCTTAAGTGAAAAGTTCACATGAACGAGTGATAACATAACATATAGCCTTTCTGGCTGTATTTTTCATACCTTAATCACTTAGTTATGGCTATATATACTGAATGAATGAATGTTTCGTTCGAAGGGCATTTTGTTTGGGGAAACGTTTTTTTTAGACAATTACGGTTCAAAGGTTAAGTTCTGACAGTAAAACGTCTGCAAGGAAGTAGAGTTAACATCTAATGTGAAATTTTGGAGGTTCTTGAACGGTTTGAACGTTTTTGTTTCATGGTTTAGAACAAGGATGATGGGTAATCTGAGATAAATCAGCGTGCTAATTAACTGTGGCGCAACTCAGGTTGGGTGGGACATCATAAAATGGGGGAGGAATAGTCGGAATCAATCGCGATTGGCTAAGAAGGAGTACAGACGAACCAATTACAATTGAGTCCGACTATTCCTCCCCCATTTTATGGAGTCCCACCCGACCTGAGCTGTGCCACAGTCTGCACGCACACCGATTACTCTCAGATTACACATATTGTTTAGATCTCAGGGTCTGAATTAGACATTGTGTTATGTTATGTTGTATTGTAATTGCCTAAAATATACTTTTCAATGTAAGACCATTAGTTAAGTAACTTAATTTAATTTTAGTTTAAAATGTCGGTATTTATCTAACATATATATGCAAAAACACGTTAATTAGTTCATTTCTACATACATAAATACATACATACATTAACACACTTAAAAATTAAAACTAAACCCGTGATTAAATTAAAAAGAAAATTCCGGTATATAATAATTAAGTGTATTTAATTACATTTTAATTTTGAAACCAATGAAAAATTAATTACTTCCCAATTTTTAATAAACCTAATGAAAAAATATATGGTACTTTCTATAAATAGTGTAAATAAATAAATAAATAAATAAAGAAAAATAAATTCTAAATTACAAATTCATTTTATATCTAAATTTAAATTATCATCTTGTACGTTTTTTGGAAGATTAATCATTGTGGAAAGGAAATTAAATTATCTCAAAAAAACATTTAAAATTACCGCAAAATAGAAGAAAAATTTAACAAAACAAAACGCGGCCAGAGCAATTTTTTCCATGTAAAAATTAACGAAAAATACTAAACAGTTTTTGGCAAATATATTTAAATATATATTAGCCAAGTTTAATAATGTTAGAAAAAAAAATGTGGCAATATAAAATACAAAGAAATAACTAGGGTATGTCTTCGTAAAAAAAAAATGCTGAAACTATTTGAAAAAGTTGCTTATTTTTGGTGTAAAATGATAAATAGTGAATTTCAACCAAATTTAAAAACAACAAAATAAGAACATTTTAATAACCAAAAAAAAATAAATTAAAATTAATCTTCTTTTTAGTTTTTTCGTTACTTTAAAAAACAAAAACAAAAAATCGCTGGAAGGTAAATGCTGGCGTAAAAAAATACCTTATATGCTCACAATTGTATATTTCCAGGCTATGGCTATACAAATATATTTAAAAGAAAAAAAAAACAATGATAATCATGCAATTTTCAAAAATAACAAAAAAAATACAAACTGAATAGCTCTTATAATCCTATTTAATGAAAAAAACCAAAAAAAAAAATACAAAAAAGGTAAAAAAAAAGTATATATATATATATATAAAAAGTAAACAAACAAAAACTATAAATGGCCTGAAAATGGTAAGACAATTTGTGTTTTTTAATAATATCATACATAGTTTTCAACTGATGACGCCAATTGTAAGGTTAAGAACTTGTGATAGCCTAACTAACCCCTTCGCTCCATACCACGTAATCCTTCGCTGTTTATGGCTTAATTAGTTTATCTTTCGTTTTTTAATCATAATTTAAAAAATTATTGCGTCTTAAGTGTGAAAAATGTGCCACAAAAATTTGTACCTAGATATTTTTAATTTGAAAATTAATTTTGTAGTATATCTCAACAATCGAGCGACAAAGTCAAGTAAACTACCTAAATCTACATGGTAAAAACGTAGATAAACTTCTAAGGGAAATGAGGTAACGTAACGGTTACGTAACGTGTGGGGATTATTTGAAGAAACGTACGTCACTTAATTCGCACTGAGAGATTTGAGTAGCTGCATGCTTTTTTCCATTCCTGTCTAGAGTCACTTAGTTGATTAGTAAGTAAATAATTAGTTGAAGCAGATCCGGAATTTGTTTTACAAACTATAGAATACCGTTTTGTCACTGTGTGGTTACTTAATTAAATTAACTCTTTTACGGAGATTTTTTTGAAAATGACAAAATGACGTGCGGATATAAATTAACGGAAGTATTTTGTAAAAAAAGAGTAAGAAATTATGAAAAAAATAAGTAACACGAATTATTGTATATAGAAAAAAATTAAGTTGTCATATTCGCAAAACGTTCGTCTACACGCTTATCGGTTGCCGTTGCATTACATAATCATTTATTTGCCCAAAGTTCAATTTTACATCAGATTCATCTTAGGCTTTGCATTGGAGTAAGTTTCACTTTACTTTCACGGAAAAACATTTATTTTGGAAGTTAATTAACTTTAGCAAACGTAATTTTAAGTAAATTGCAATTGATTCGATCTTTTTGCAAAAACTTGATTTTTTTTTTATTACAGCTAAGGTTTGCGCTAATTTCAAAATTCCTCTTACATTAGCTAATAATTAGTAAATGTAAATTTCTCGATATCAATCTCAAAATATGGTGCTGCTATTGTAAAAAATGAAATTAAAAATTAAAATTTTCCAATTAAATAATTTTGAAAAAAAAAAAATAAAAATGATAATTCATCGGTAAAAGTAATAGTTTTTGTATAAATACTCTCGTACAAGAAAAGCGTTTGTAAAATTTTAAATTAGCCATTTTAATTAGAAAAAAAAATATTGTACTTATTTCGAGCTAGTTCAGTTTTTATTAATATTAATATTAATATTATTTTAAATTTCAAAAAAATATTTTTTTGTGCGACCGATATATTGTATTCTTGTAAACATTTCTCTTTTTTTTTTTGGGAAACTAAGGGAAGATATTGGATAAAAAAAGGAGATAGAAGAAAAGTAAAATATAATCATAGTACACAAACCTTTTAGGCATTAGACGTCATCGTTACTATAGTGTTGAGTGTGTAACTAAAGAAAAAAATATTTTGTGGCACATTATTTCCCTATAATTATTTATTATTTGTCTTTTTTGTGAATAACAATTTTTTTTTAATTGTGAAGTTAATGGCAGTTTATTTTTTCTTATGAAAAAAAAAGGAAATAATACAAAAATGAAATAGAATATTGTCCGGACTACCCAGTGCATTTTGTAAATACAGTAATATTTTTTTTTTTCAGATGCGGGTAGCCTAGATAAAATTACATATATAAGTCTCTACATAATCTTCGAAGTATAATTCACCATTTTTTTTTCTTATTTTTAAAGACAATTAATTGCATTTTTTTGGGTTTTTTTAGACATAAAAACCGATTACCCCCCAAAAAAAACCATCTCCCATAAAAGAAAATCATGTTATTAAATTAAATGTTCAGTGATTTTCATCGTTCTTTGAAAAGGAAAAAAAAAAAACCTAAAATTTTGTGAAATACAAGACAAAAATATAATGCGGAAGATTTGTAATGACTGGCTGTGTTGAAGTTTTTAAAACATAAAAAGAAATTCATAATGTCGAAATATATTAACTTGACCATTTCACTTTATTTAGTTTAATTTCTTTTTTTTTTTACATTTTCATAGGTTAATTTGCATCATTGAAGAATTCAAGTTTTCAGTAAGTGAAAATATAACAAAAATTGCTTCTTAATTAATTTATTTATTTTTTAATGTATTCATAATTTTAATTATTTTCCGCGATCGGAAATATGTTGAGGTGCAAACCAACTTGTTCACAACTTATGCCTCTAGTTATATTACTCCATGGTAAACAACTTCGTTTCGCTCTTTACGGTATAGAATTTACCATTTAAATTATTATTCTCAAATTATAGCGGTAAATTTACCCAAAACAATTATTTAAACAAGTAGTACGGCACTTTAACACATTTATTTAATTATTTGTCCATAGTCGGCTATGATTTGACCTCTAGTGACCCTTTCCCGCCAAATTTAAATTCGTCACTATGCACGTGTCGTCTGCTGAATTAGAATAAAATTGATAGTGCAGTGGGAGTTTTTCCTAAGGTCATTGTCGCTGATAGTAATATTGAATCCCATAACCCAAGAGTCGTGTTAGTGGGTCTATTGCTATTTTAGCCCTATTTTTGGAGGTATTTTTTTTTTCTATTGACCCCTTCCGCGATGCAGCAGTAGTCCCAGTCTGGCGCGGATTCTTTCTCTGTCTGGTGACTCCTACGTTTCCCTGTCCTGTCTGGGTTGGAAGAATGGTAACAACCGATGTCCCCGTTGAGGTTACGAGGTCATCCCGTTTGTATTCGACGCCAAGGATTTGAATGGAAGCTTTGTCAACGGAAAGTTTAAGAAAACCTTGTTTACTTCAATACACAAATATGTTACTACTAAAAATAAGGTAAGCCTTGGCTTTTTCTTTTTTGACCGGCGTTTATGAGCATGTTATAATATATAACTGGTGTTACCAGTATAAAGAAATGATTGAGGATTGACTCGGACTACCAAATGGAAATGGTTAGGTTGGGAAGGGGGTTATATAAGAAAACGGAAGTAGTTCCATGATGGGAACTGAAGTAAACGCGACCACCGGAAATGAACATATTTTGTACCTGAATGACCTTCTGTTCCTAAGGCTAAGGTTTACTTGTTAGCACTAATAGTTCAAGGTTAAGTGGACCACCAACCCCTCTCCGTTACTATACCCGCTTTACTGAGGAATATGGTCATTACCAATAAGGTCCAAACAGTCCCATGAGGGAAAACAATGGTCGGGTTTCACAGACAGTAGATAATGAAGCTACGATAATTATTTATAGATCCATGTTTCGTTCGAAAGATATGATATGCAAATTTATATTGTCTCGTATCGAAAATGTGAAAATTGCTTATAGATAGAAATTCCATAGATAAAGATTAATGTAACTGAACTTGAAAGTCCTTCAAACAATATGTTAAAATTTAATATCAAAGGGGGGACGTTTCAAACGTACAACGCCCAAAATTTCATCCCAAAAATTTCAAGGCTAGATTGTTTACAACATGAGTTTTCGTTTTAACCGAACCGCCTGAAATTCTTCAAGGCGCCGATTTAGTAATTAACTTTCTCTCGTCCAGCAGCTTGTAAGACCTTTTATTCGATAATTTTTTCCTCAATAGTTAAGAGTTCAGTCACTTGAGGCAAGAATTAGGTTTTCCGTACCTAACCATCGCGTCGTGTCTGCCATTATAACTTAGTACTATCTCTAACGGAGATTTAAGGCCGCGTTAAAAAAATGACATCTCGCGAGTTTATATTAATTGATCGAGGCTAGACATCCCGATGTTTTTGACCTCTTATTATGGTTTTTACGGGGCCCATGAGAAAGGGCCAACGTTTAAAACGTTTTCTTACTCTTAGGTACGTCAGGGGCCACAATCCGTCCAAGACATAAATAATTCTGTTTTTGTCTGATGCTTTCGGGGGCCCCTTACATAGTCGGCTATTTTTTTGTCCTTATTAAAGTTAGAATAAAGTCTACTGAACTCTGAAATGGCTGGCATGGGTTGCGGCGAAAGATTGCCTATTCATGGCATGAGGCGCGTATTTAATCATTCTGTTTTCTTCTTCTTTAACCAAGAGGACGTTAACACAAACCCCCAAGTTGGCGCGGCATCGCCGCTCTTGTGGTTAGATGTTTTTATTGGATACATGTAAGGACGTCTTTTCCCATCTCAGCTTATTTAGGCCTGTTGCCGTAGATCTTGTCTACGTCTTTTTAACGATGTCGGTAGGGTTTCTTGACCCTTTCTTATGACATAGCTATACATGATATAATCTGGCTACAACAACAACATTGTTACGCTTATGAGGTGAAATCTCTGTATATTGGTACTGGCAGAGAGAGCTCAATGAAATTATTATTGGAAATACTTAAGAAATTAAAGTGGTTTGGAGTTCCTGTTAGGCAATATACCATAATGGTATCAGTGTTCCTTGACCCTAACTCGTGTAGCTTTCGGTATCGGTACATACCTTGAAACGATACGCACCACTTTGGTGAAACTTAAACATATCTGAATCCTAACTCATCATGAAAGAAGATATATGCGTTGTGTTCCATGATTTCGTCTTCAACCGACGCATCGTGCCATCGTATAGTTTGAGGTCAAAGAACGCGTTAGGATATTTACAGCACAATTGTTTTATTTACTTGGCATGGGGCTAAAATAACTTCCATTACGCCAGCCGTCGTTGAAAATTGCCAAGTGGTTATAAAGGCATTGCTATGTATGCAAACGTCATCTTTCTATCTCTTAGCTCAGTGTCATTCCCCTACAAGAGAGCGCCCAGAGGGATGGATACACAGTCTACACCCCTCTCTACCGCAACTAGTCTATTATGCCAGAATTCATTGAGAATCGGCAAGTGTCCTTATGTCGGTGTTGATATAAAATAGGCAAGTGACCTTTATGTCAGGGGTCATCGAGAATTCAAAGTGTCCATAATGTCAGCAATTACTGTGAATTCTCTAGTGTCCGTTTTGTCACTGCGGCCATATTGGTGTCAAACATTTCAAGTCACGCGATTAGCCAAGCGTTTGAGTTGTCATTGACAACTTTTTTCAACTGCTAACGGGGCTCGCGTAATATTCATTTAAACACTAGTCTTCACTAACCAGACACGCCCTAAGGCTCGAATACTTTCAACTCATCAAGTTTGTGCGCTTGTGTGTTAGGGGGAAGTGTGTATCGTAAGGACGTCGATTAGTTTCTCATTGACAAAGGTTAAGAATCTCCCAACGATGCCGACGCGTCAAGGTCGGACGTTAAGCCGCCGCGGTGGCAAGGACATTCATGGTCGGGTCTGCAGCAGCACGACTTGCTTTCTATATTATATTGAGAATTATGTGGGCTCTTAAAACTTTGGTCCTACAGTCAAGTGACTTTGAATAATTACAAATGGTCCAACAAGGATGCGAGCACGTGTTTAGTGTACCCGCCTAAATTATACTTGTTAATTTTAGGCTGCGTTGTAAGAAATATGTAGACCCAATTTTTTTAAATATTTGAAGAGCTTTAAAATAGAAGATTTAGATACTTTTGATCGGCAAGAATTTCACGTGTGATTGAATGCACGTTGATATTACCCTATTTAACAGGACGATTAACGTAGTTTTTTAATTGCACATGGTATGAGAATGAAGTAAGTTATCTCAAAGGTATAATAATATAGTTCAATAGTTGTGCTACTTATTGGATGGCTCGCAGATTCCACAAAGCTGGTGGTTACTATCATGCCATCATAAGTTTATAAGATGTGTTCCATAAGTATGACACTACCTGTGCTGCGTAATGCTAGAGACTTACAGCTCGAGCTAGTTCGAGAACGACAAGCGAGAATTGAAGTCCTACACTCGGTGGTTAATTTTGCAGGACTTCCATCTTCCTATTTAGTCTGTAATAAGCCCAAATTTGACAGCGCCTCACCAGGCGTCGCTTTACCTCAAATCTATGACCTACGTCAATCACTTCATGACAAGCTCCAGTTCGTAACCAGAGACAAACTTATGGTACATATCATATGAACGTATGATGCCATTAATATGTAGAAATTGATTGTTTTGCAATACGTAATTAGGGACCTTTATCAGCGTAATATTGCGCAACTGTTTTAAAGTCTGAGGAATGTCAGTTGACTTTAGCACAAATGAAGAAATTTATATCTATTGAGTAACTTAACTATTCGCGATTTATATAAGAAACCGATCGTGTTTAAAGGTACTCTTAAACACTAATAAAATGGGAATTTTAGAAAAGTTCTTCTTGATAAGTAAATTTTTAAATAAATCCTTACGTTTGATTTAAAGTAAATATTTACTGCGTGGAATTAGTACTTTCTATAAGCTTCCAATAACAAGCAGTACTGAAACTTAAACGCCAATGGCCATGCCACCACCAACCCCGGGGCTAAAATACTTGTTGAAGCATTTTAGTATCCTTTTGACGTTGTAACCCTTTCTCCGGCGTTTTAATAAGTTTTTATATAATATCGTGAAAGAATTTGCTAGAGGGGATATATTTCTATACTAACCCGCTTACCGACATTATCCCTTTCCCCCTCTCATGTCTTCATTCATCAAGTCTACTCGTAAAAGTTTCAACATAACACTATAGCTCTACCATCATTATGATAGTAATAATATATTATTATGGTTATGGACAGAGCCTATCAAAGTATAAAATGACGTCAGAACATGCATGTAAATTTAGCACCGGCAGACACATGTTCAAAGACACGTGATGACGTCTGTTTTTGTAAATATGCATATTTGAAGGCTAGTGTTTGTAATAATTACATAGAATTTATGACATGTTGAGTGCTGTTATTTTCATACATTACTCAAGGACACGAGGTGTCTGCCCCTGATATTGAAAATTTCAATACATTCCTACCAAAACCTACGTCATTTAGTTGCGTCACGAAGCGTTTATTGTGTTATGTACACAAACCTTTTTGACATAATATTTTGACGTCCTTAAATTTAGTTTGCTGCTCACTTTTGCTAATTTTTGAAAAAGTATTAGCTTATTGAGTAATTTACCGATTTCATTAGACCTTTTCGATGTAAAAAAGGGGTAGGAAACTTTCAGTATCGGGACATACAAGGGGGTTGATACATTGCCATGCGTCTCTGCGCATACACTCTCATGATACAAAATGACTACAACGCAGACGCCAAAAAGAGAGGTGGAAGGCAAAGTTTTAACCCCGTGTCTTTCCCCTCTTAGTTACATCAAATGGTCTATTGCAATGTCTACGGTCACCAAGAACCAAAAATATTCCGTAACTCCGTCGAAGTCCCGGACCCCCTTCCACGGGACGGAGTGGTATGAAAGAAGAGGCGGGTCATAGCGACAGAGGAAAAAGGAATTACGTATTTTTCACCGTACCCGTCAGCAACGTCATCAAAACGTAGTTTAGGTGAGCCAATAAGATAATTTAAACTTTTCGTTACGTGTTGGAGGGAGATGGGGCTTGATACTGGGCTATGAGTTGGACTGAAGTAAATACTAACCGTTCTCCATTCTTCTAAAATTAAATCTATACCTGGTGGTAAATAACCAAAGAGCGTGGCTCCGCCCCTGTAGTGTTTGTTTATCTTTCCGTTTGTCTTTGTTACCTCTAAATTAATCAGATCTATTGCCTGGGGTCATTAGCCTAAAGAACCCTTCTCTCTGTAACTGGGTCACTTCGGTAAAACATCTCACTTTCCCCCTGATTAACTTATTATCACCAGATAATTGTTATCAAGCAGGATTAAAATTTTTAATCTTTGAAAACAATTGAGCATTTATAGACAGCTTATCTTTACGCGTGTCTTGGTGAATATGCACGTTTTAACGTTGTAGGTTTTCGGTAAGCACGTATCCGTGATGAACCTAACCTTACCAATGATAATTTAAACCATAACCTAACTTAACCTAAACTAAACTAACATAACACACGATGAATGCTAAGGTTAAGGAGCATCAATTGTCTTTCAGTTTCTTAATTAAATTTAAGGGGTCATCTCTAAAACACTCAAATCATAGTGGCTCGAATGGAAAAATGTCATAGAAAATTTTCGACTCAAAATTGATTTCCCAAAGAACATTCCCCTTAATTTATGGCAGACTTATCAGAAACACCCTTTATATTTATAATTAGAAATTACATAACGCCTTGAAATTCCCATAAAATCACCAATTGCAGTGTTTAAGTAAAATATCAGTACTATCAAAAGTTTATAAGATATGTTCCATAAGTGTGTCACTGGTTAATGAGAGCTTGTCATGAAGTGACGTACGCGAAACGTCATAGATTCTCGTAAAGCGACGCCTGGTGAGGCGCTGCCAAAGTCTAAGGACAGACTAAATAGGAAGATGGACTGCAAAACCAAGTGTAGTCAATTCTCGTGTCGTTCTCGAACTAGCTCTCAGTAAGTCTCTTGCATTACGAAGTACAGCTACTGTCATACTTATTGAACATATCTTATAAACTTATGGTTTATATGATATGTTCCGTAAGTTTCACGCTTCCTATACTTCTATGCTAGAGACTTACAGCTCGATATAACTAGTTCCAGAACGACAAGCGAGAATTGAAGTCCTACAATCGGTTACTTTTACAGTCCATCTAGGTCCTATTTAGTCTGAACTAGGCCTTTGACAGCGCCTCACCAGGCCTCCCTCGCTTTATAACTCGAATCTATGACCTACCTCACTCACTTCATGACAAGCTCCAGTTTGTAACCAGTGACAAACTTATGGAACATATCTTATGAACTTATGGTACACCTTATCAGTTCATAATCAGTAAAAAATATTACAAAATAAAACCTTAATTTTAATGGACTATAATACCTTAATCGATATCACTTCAAAGATATCAATGTAATTAATTATTCCAAAAAAACAAAATTACGTAAAAAGGTATTAATTTATTTTTATCACTTAATTTCAAGGTTACGGGTTCATCACACTTTTAGTGACTCTCCCGAATAGGCAAAATCTTGAAAAATGAAAAGAAAAAAAAAGAAACGGCTCAGCTGCATCGTTCAGAATGATAAATTTTACCCAAAAACGTTCCCATTTTCATTCAGATCTCTTATACACCTTTTCGAATACATACACTATACTTTTTCCTCTCCCTCTCTCTCGCTCTGTATGTAACGGTATACTCTACTTTATAACAACATCGTTTAGAATCTTGGAAAGAAGTCAGTCGGTACAAAACGTCAATGACGCTCGTTCCCAAGAAGGGGCGTGTATTAAAAGTCATTGTAGACCAATCATTAACCGAGGAAACGTCGATAGAGGGTGTGCTTTGAATTCTACGCCGGATTTCTAGTTTCTACAATGAAAAATATTACAGCA
This sequence comes from Phalangium opilio, assembly GCA_019434445.1. Taxonomy (NCBI): domain Eukaryota; kingdom Metazoa; phylum Arthropoda; class Arachnida; order Opiliones; family Phalangiidae; genus Phalangium; species Phalangium opilio. Next base: position 106,436 of record JAEQBA010004841.1, read on the forward strand.
AAAAAAAATATTCAGTGAAAATTTCTAAACTCCAAATATATACAGCTCGGTTTTTACTAGTTACGACATAACACTCTTAACCATCGGTGTAGTAAGATGGGCACAGTTAATATCGGGGCTATTGCCTTGTTAATATTAGGTGCTTATTACTGTCCAATATTGGTTAGAGCTAATCCTTTAGGAGACATTACTCTACCGTTTATTGAAATTATTGATCAGTTTTACGAGGAATTAGCGAATTTACACGACGCGTTTCAATGCCAAGAACATGCCAAGTTCTTATTGGAAGGTAGTAAGAAAGGAGAACATTGGGCTATTCAAGGTAAGATATTTATTACCTGAACTCAACGGGATATTGATTGATTGTAATTGCATGTAATTTTTATTATTTATTTTTATTAGCTCAAAATTAAATTTTTATTTATTGGAATTTAACATCTGGGATTAAGCTTTGAATTACAGCGTTGTAGAGACTTTTAGAGACTGTTGTAATTAACGCGGAATTGTTAATTGCATGCAATATTTAGTTATTTTTTACCTCAAAATTTAATTTTTATTTATCGGAATTTAACATCTGGGATTAAGCTTTGAATTACTGCGTTTTAGGGATCTTTAGAGATCTTTAAATGATAATTTTTCTACTAATTATTTAAATGTTTTAGAGAAATATAGATTAATTTTTAAGTTAAGGCCAATTTCTTCTGAGTAAATCATTCGTACCCCTATTACGAATTGCGTGTAATAGAACTGGCTTAGTGACTGGCCCCTCGGTTGACATTCGTTTTGCCAATGAGGCGACGCTAATTGACAATATTTTTAAAAACAATTTTTATAATTTAATAATATGGTATCTTAAAATGAATAATACAGCTTTTGCAACATTGTTAAGTGTGCTTTTTGAAGTTGGGAAAAATAATATTGCAAAATTTAAGTTTGATTCGTTTGATTTGAATCATGCATCAAATATGTAAATCAACATCAAGAGATCTTAAATATTTCGAAATGATTAAAGTTTATTCAATGAACATATATACTTTCTGAGAACGTACGTATAAGTCATTGTAGGTTTCCACGACGTCATACTGTTTTTATAAGCTTGCACTATACAGGGTGTTTCTGAAAAGTCTATGAGAAGTTACAGGGGATGTTCTTTCGAGTCGAATATGTTCTATAACATTTTAACCGTCCGGGATGCCGTTTTTGAGTTATGATTGATCGCAGTGTTTTACGAATGACCCCTTAAATTTTTTTACGAAACTGAAAGATAATGATTTCTAATTTAATTAAGGGGGTCAACCCTAAAACATAATTTCCAATCGTAACTTGATAACTGTGGTCCGGACGTCAAAATGTCATAAAAGTTACATTTTCGATTCGAAATCGCCCGAAGAACACCCCCTTAATTTCTCATAGACATTTCAAAAACACCCTGTATACATTTGCAATTCTGTATTTGAACACTCTCGGTTCCTATATAGGTTCTCGACTAACAAAGCTTCTTAAACACTGATGCCAAATCAACGTTCTTACAAGTGTATGATGCCCTTGGAAATGATTGCTAAACTAAACAAACTCGATTTATTTGCATACCATGGCAGATAAATATTTTAGAATTTGTTTTTTGAAAATATCATTTAATGGCCTTCGCGTTCAACAGGTAGAGGAATAAAACGTAAACCACCCACCTTAGATAAAATATAAAATAATCAAGGTTTGCCAATACCTAGAGCTAGAGCTGGCACGCCAAACGTCGAATTTCCTATCGAAGTCACGTTGTTTCGTTTGCAGCTTTTCGTCTGCCTTTTAATTTGATGGTTTCTAAATCTGATAATGAACTAATTTTAAATATGGAGGTAGAAGGAATGAACAGGAATGACAAGGCAATACATTGTTTACAGACTATAGGAGGATTCATACAATTTACACATGGAGGCCTGACTCACTGGTGGAGTCAAAAGCTAGGCCTCCTTGTGTCAATGATATGAATCCTCCTAGTCTGTAAACTATGTACAGACCAATTCTGAAATTGCAAACAGAGAAACCAACACACAGGGTCGAGGTTGCCATTGGGGTATTCTATAAGTGTGACAATAGCTATACTTCGAAATGCTATAGCTCGAGCTAGTTCGAGAACGACAAGCGAGAATTGAAGTCTATACACTCGGTGGTTAATTTTGCAGGACTTCCATCTTTCCATTTAGTAATTTGTACTAAGCCCTTGACAGCGCCTCACCAGGCGTACTTCGCTTTATCTCGAATCTATGACCTACCTCCCTCACTTCATGACAAGCTCCAGTTTGTAACCAGTGACCAAACTTATGGGACATCTTATGAACTTATGCTAATACCCTGCCTCCAAAACCTGACTCAAAAACCAATTTACAAATTTTTTAAACTTTTTGTTAAGCATAATTAAAGCTAATAAACTATTTAATAAACTTCTCGGGTTCTTAAGGTTGCAATAGTGCCTGGAGATATCTTGGAAAGTCCTGGGCTTTCAAATGGGTATGAAATGAAGGGGGATTTCATATTGGTTCTGTACTTTTCCCAAGTGTTACCAAGAACTATTTATCATTCTGAAACATCATATTCTATCTTTTCTATATATAAAAGTGGAAAACATTGGTCAGAGAAAAATTCTAATAAGCCTAAAGTGTCTTTCAAGTATCGGATGATTTTGAGATTAAAAAAAAAATCTTTTTTTATATTTATTTTGATTTTTGTTACTTTTTGTATACGTGGAATCTGGAAACTGAAATTGTTAGACGTACCAAAGTATGTATGATAAGTTACTGACCCTCGATAAAAACGATATCAGGGTTCGTACGCAACCTGGATAACCTAGAAAACCTGGATAAGTCACGGATTTGGAAAATTGGGAGTGGGGGAGTCGGAGATAAGTCGAGGATTTGGAAAATGGGGGGGGGGAGTCGGAGATTAGTCAGGGATTTGGAAAATGGGGGGGAGTCAGAGATAAGTCATGGATTTGGAAAATGGGGGGGGGCAGTCAGAGATAAGTGATGGATTTGGAAAATGGGGGGAGGACAGTCAGAGATAAGTGATGGATTTGGAAAATGGGGGGCGGGGGCAGTCAGAGATAAGGCGGGGATTTGGAAAAGGGGGGCAGTCAGAGATAAGTCATGGATTTGGAAAATAGGGGGGGCAGTCGGGGATTTGGAAAATGGGGGGGAGGGAAGTCAGAGATAAGTCGGGGATTTGGGAAATGGGGAGAAATGTCAAAGATAAGTCGGGGATTTGGGAAATGGGGAAAAAGTCAGAGATGAGTCAGGGATTTGGCAAATGGGGGATAAGTCAGAGGTTTAAAGTTTTTTCATCATAGATTTCGTATAGTATAAAGAACCATGAGTCGAGCAATGTGTTAGGTGTAATAAAGTGGTCAGAGATATTGGCAAAATTTGGCAGGGAATAAGCTGGAAAAGTCACGAATTTGAAATATAAAAATTTCGTCCGAACCCTGAATAAGGGTTAAATTCGGTGAAACAAACATTTTTTTAAAACACTCGAGAAGATGAAAGCTCAGCCATAAGTTTAACGACAGATATTGCCCTGCACATCAACAACACAAAATACCAACCACACATACATGTATAATAACGCAAGAAGCTGTAATTATTACAACAGTATGAAAGCTGTATTTGCCTAAAGCTAAATATGGCGACACGCACCAAGGACAATTATACCAGAAAAAAAATACATTGTTCCTAATTTAATTATTAAGAAATCTATAGAGCAATCTCAGTTGTGACGTCAGTGCCTAGGTAAAACGTCACGGGCTTAGCTTTGGCAGTGGGCGGCCATGTTTGGTACCACTTTGGTTCTATGGGCAAATAACATGGGTGACGTCACACTAAAGCTTCATAGATAGCTCTATAACTTATCTTCCTCCATGAATTTAGTATTTTAGGAAAATGGGAATTTCTTATTTTCTAAGCGTTTTTTATCTTTGAAGTTTGAAATTCCTTCGAAAACTATGATTTTCCGTCCGTTTGTTTTTTTACCCCTTAAGGGCTCTTATTAATTTGCTTTTCTTTCTTAAAAGGAATTGAAAGACTCTTGGGACGGTGAAGAGCGTTTAGAATCGATAGAAAATTCCCAAAAGAAAATTTCTTTATTTGACCTACAAAACTGAGCTTGATTGAGGGGTGGATGCAATCCAAGTCTCGTACTTTCCGAGTATTCTGGCTGGGCTCTTGTTACAATCTTTTAGATCCATTCCTTTATTATTTGGAAGATAGTGTATTTTACTGTCCTAATAGATCCTTTCGATGTAATCATAAGTTCGTAAGATATGTTCCATAAGTTTGTCACTGGTTACAAACTGAAGCTTGTCATAGATTCGAGGTAAAACGACGCCTGGTGATCTTGGTGCTGTCAATGGTTTAGTGCAGACTAAAAAGGAAGATAGAATTCCTGCAAAACAGAGTGTAGTCAATAGACCACTTCGATGTAACTAAGAGGGAAAGACACGGGGGTAGCACATTGCCTTCCATCTTGCTCTAGGCGCTTTGGGTCCAGGGAGTGCGCTGAGACGGCATGGGTCAAGTTCAACCCCCTTGTATGTCCCGATACTGAGGGTTGCCTAGCCCGTTTTATACATGGAAGAGGCTTATTCTCGCGTCGTTGTCGAACTGGCTCTCAGTAAGTCTCTATCACTTCGACGAAGTATAGGTAGTGTCATATACTTATGGAACATATATTATAAACTTATGGTGATACTTAGAGACGTGATATTTGGTTGCATCTTGCCCATTTATTGACCTCACCATAGTTAGTAACAAGTTTTATGAATCAAAAAATTTTAAAACATTTTTAAGTTTGAAACAATTCTCCGGTGAATAGTGAAATCATTAATACGGAATTACCAACTTGTTTGGCTCACTTGACTTTCGCTTTTTGTAGACATCGAATAACGTTCTAATAACCTAGTTAGATCATCGTCGCTTTTGAAAGTAAAAGCTTACGAATTTCTGTTTAAAAAAAAGAGACTTTTCTAGGTCTAAACGTCTGGTGATTTATTTATTTATTTATTTATTTATCTTATGGCCTATGGCACCCCTTGGCCTAAAATTATGATATTTTTACCGAATCAGGAATTTAGTGACGGTAGAAGAAGATATATATATATAAATAATGACGCAAATCGGACCCAAAAGTCTAATAAACTTACAAAGTTTATATTTTGCGCAATTTTTTGTTGTTTTATAAGTAGGGCACAAAATATATATATTAGACTGACGCTGGAGTGTAGATGTTTATTTTTATTTATCGAAAAAAAAAATCAGAAGATGAAACAAGTGTCATGTGATCTATTTTCGTTCTGAATGTATTTTAGGCGTTATCTCGCTCCTGATTTAGTATATAATTGTTAATTAGTTCGTGATGTGGCAAATAAATAATTGGTGCTATGTTTTTGCTGGGAAAACAATTCCATTACGTAATGTCATAAGTATATCACAATTTTCGTAAGTATCTGTCGAAAGGATGCTTCCTATCCGGGCAGTCATTCTTTGTCAAAGTCGTCTCGTGGCACCGCGATAGTCTGCTACTACGAAATTTCTTTTGACGTCACATCCTCCTACCTCTTTACCTCGGTTTTAGAGACTTATTAGATGTAGTCAGCTTAGGCCATACCAATAGAGCTATTTCACTTCGTAGGGAAAGTAGAGCTTTTGAGGAAGGGTTTCGCCAGCCCCCGCCTAGGCGCCATATTGTGCGGGAAATTTAGCATAGAGTTCTTCAGCGGCCCGCACGGAGGGAGGGTGAAAACCGGCTCCGTTTATTGGCAAGCCCAACTGTGACGTTTCCCCCCTTCAACTGATATAGCTCTATATTGACGTCACGTCCCCGTAGCTCCTCCCCTAATGGCACAGCAATCTCGCATGAACAATGCCGGTACTATAGCTCCAACGGGAGACCCATACTTATGCATTATAGGATTATTATATAATTTCTAGAAAAATGATTACTTGACATAACTCTGCGGTTAAATTTATTGATAAACCGAGAAAATGTGTAAATATCACACGTTCTTCGCGTAAATTGTTTTGGTTTTTATCTTATCTATATTATGAGAAGAAAATATTTTTATTCGGTTTCTTTGACCAAAGTTATAAATAAGAAATATAGGTAAGATAGTTTCCATTGACGTAATACTTGTACGCGTAATCAAGTGTTTACATGTTATAAGTGTTCTAGAAAATTCTAAACACAATGTTTACAATCAAGAGAAACATTTAAAAATTGGGATTTATTTTGCACTTAATCTTTAACATGTTCTAAATTTATTAAATTTTAGTTGCCGATGCCTCTGGTCATCCAGACAGTGGTCTTCTCAATGGTGGCCTGACTTACCCGGGTCTCTATTCGCAATGCGTCGGGGTCGTGGTCAATACATCCACTACAGATTTCAATGGACAGCATTGTCTCGGGGAGATCACTTTGAGTGGGAACGAAGATGACCCGCCTAATGTACGTTCATAAATTTTCAATTACTGCCACTGAAAAAGGCGGAGCTTGAGAACGGAGTATTTAATTTGTGTTTAAACCACAGGGGATATCGGACTCCTTATGGAACGCCGTAGTGAACAACACTTTAAAAATTGGATTGTGTTTTCCGTCATCTTGTAACCCCGAGCAGGCCTCAAAAGCTCTGAATTCTTGTAGGTTTGACATTAAATAAAGCTATCTCAGAAGTCTTAGTGTGACGTCACCCATGCTATTTGTCTATAGAACCAAAGCGGTACCAAATATGGCTGACCTTTGCCAAAGCTAAGCCCGTAACGTTTTACCTAGGCACTGACGTCACAACTGAGATAGCTCTATAGACCATTTCGATGGGGAAAGACACGGGGGTATAACTTTGCCTTTCACATCGCTTTTTGGCGCCTGCGCTGTAGTCTTTTTGTATCATGAGAGTGCATGCGCAGAGACCGGATGGCAATGTATCAACCCCCTTGTACGTCCCGATACTGAGGGTTGCCTACCCCCTTTTTTACACGGAAAAGGTCTATTGGGTGCGAAACTTTGAAACTCTAATATTCAAATTAATATTTTCAGCTCTGATTCGCATTTTTAAGGATACAAATTATGGCGTACGCGTTGATTCCTGCAATAGTAAAAATAAACACCTTCCTATTGAAGTTGGAGCCATCGTAGTTGTGTAAGTATCTCATATCAGAAACGCGCGTCACAAGACAGCGCGAAATTGAACCACTTCCCCTTCCACTTCTTACCATAGAGTCATATTGTCGTTCCTACTCGCCATGTCTATAATCGGAACGTTATACGACGTTGCGAAAGAATTCTCCCCTGGTAGTGAATTAGGATGCTTTAGAATTACTAAGTGGACCAAAACTAACCAGAGGTCATCGAGCACTATCGACGTCAATAACCTTTCGACCGAAGTTCTGTGCAACTCGACGTCAAACAATGAGTCCACTTGGTCCTCGATCTTACTGTCATTCAGCGTCCGACGTAATGGTGCTAAAATACTTCACGTTGAAAATGAACACGGTTCAGTAGATATCTTTCATGGCTTGCGGTTTTTGAGTATGTTATGGATTATTATGGGGCATTCGTGCTCGTTTGCCTTCAGTTGGCTTACGTTCAGTAAGTATATACTTCTTTCACCTATCTCTTCGGACGAACTGGGTAACAGGTGCGTGGGGATTTTGCAGAAAACCCCAGACAACTGGATCAAACCGGGACAAACATTCTAAGTCAGACGCTAGAGAACGGGACGTATTCCGTTGATACGTTTTTCTACTTGAGGTTAGTCCATTTTTCATAGAGTAATGGTACGTTTATGTCGCGTCATTACGTTACGACAAGGACACTTTGAGCTACTTGGAATCATTGTGTAACCATTTTCTCTTAAGCTGCGCGATGCACCTAAGTTGCGCGCACCTGACCTCGCGTTGATACCAAATCAATAGAATCACAGTTAGATAGACGTCCGAATTAGCCTTATTCCTGATCAGCGCCACCTACCCATAGCGGCGACTTTGAGAACTACCGTAATCGGCAAGCCAATCAGATGACGCTAAAATCTGGTGACGTCATTTTTGGTAAGACCCCGAGAGTGCCCCTCAGTGACGTCACCAGATTTTAGCGACATCTGATTGGCTTGCCGATTACGGTAGTTCTCAAAGTCGCCGCTATGGGTAGGTGGCGCTGATCAGGAATAAGGCTAATTATGACGCGTGACGGACATTAAGTTCTCAAGCCCGGCTAACAAAACCCGCATAGAAATTAACATGAACGTCATGGGTGTACCACAAAGATTCCTTGTAGCTATATGGATACCGATAGTTACAAACTATTATAAACATTTCAGTGGGTTTCTGCTAGTCTTCGTTTCAATGAAGAATTTAAAGAAACTAAATTCGAAAGTAAATGTTCTCGTTGCCATAGTTCATCGTTATATAAGGTTTGTACATGTCCGCAATTAACCTCATTAACCATTGAACCGAGTATCCATTACATTACATTAACATTAACGCGAGACATATTTTCTGACACAGAATGACACCTTTAATGATGATAGTCATTGCCTTCACCGCCAACCTACTTCGCTACTTTAGTAGCGGTCCTTTTTGGTTGTCGTCCATTCAGATGTACGACTCGTGGTGTCGACAGAATTGGTGGACTAATTTGTTTTACCTGCAGAATTTCATCAATACACCTAATATGGTCGGTCTGTTGAATATTCCTATCAATGGAGCTGCGCTAATTGTACCGTTATAATCATAATATTGTAGTGTCTCAGCCATACATGGTATTCTGCAGTCGATTTTCAGTTCTTTATAGTCGCCATTATAGTACTTTACATCATGAATAAGTAAGTGATTACGGGTACAAAGTGGGCGGGGTAATTGTAACGTGATTCTTTCCAACGTCATCATGTCCCAATTATGGTGACAGACGTGTTAAACAATGTGTTTATTACGCTTAGAAACACGAGGGCGGGGTTAATCGGGATTGGCTCATTACTCTTTGGAACCATAGCGATTACGGCGTACTTAATAGCGGCCAATAATTATCCTGGAGTGCCTTATATTGGAAACGTTGTGTAAGTAGTACTGTACATAATATCCCCTTGAATTGGTGTGACGTACTGTACATAATATCCCCTTGAATTGGTGTGACGTACTGTACATAATATCCCCTTGAATTGGTGTGACGTACTGTACATAATATCCCCTTGAATTGGTGTGACGTACTGTACATAATATCCCCTTGAATTGGTGTGACGTACTGTACATAATATCCCCTTGAATTGGTGTGACGTACTGTACATAATATCCCCTTGAATTGGTGTGACGTACTGTACATAATATCCCCTTGAATTGGTGTGACGTACTGTACATAATATCCCCTTGAATTGGTGTGACGTACTGTACGTAATATCCCCTTGAATTGGTGTGACGTACTGTACATAATATCCCCTTGAATTGGTGTGACGTACTGTACATAATATCCCCTTGAATTGGTGTGACGTACTGTACGTAATATCCCCTTGAATTGGTGTGACGTACTGTACATAATGGTCCCCTGAATTGGTGTGACGTTAGGGACTCTAAACTATAGCATAAATAACCCATTTAGGCCTCAAAGTGTGGCCAATGCGTATTCATCCAATGTCTACATCAAACCATACTGTCGGATGGGACCATACCTAATTGGTATGATGTTGGCGTATTACTTGAGTAATGTAAAAGAAGGAATCATTTGGTCGAAGGTAAATGTTTGATAATACCGTTATCTAGTTAGGGAATTGATTGAGCTTAGTTGAACATTGGTGTTTCAGAAAATCTTAGCGATTGGTTGGGTCGTCGCCGTTGTAGTTAATCTCACGATATTGTACTCAACATACCCGGCGTATTTAGGGAAATTGCCCTCTGTCGGGGAAGCGGCGACTTATGGATCGCTTAGTAGAACCGCTTGGGCGGTCGGTCTTTCGTGGTTAACCATCGTCTGTATTTCCGGTTACGGAGGTAAGTTTCAGTTGTCACTGATGGAATCGCGAAATGCTGTACACTTGTCAAAAGGGAGGGGAGTGGAAGGCCTATAATATCAGGGAGAAATAGAAGCGACACGGGGAATCGGTATGTCCCCGTCTCCACCGTGAAGTTGGCTCAGTGCCTTATTATCCACTAGGCACTGTGGACACGTACATAGGGTCCCCTGATGGTTAGCCTTAAGCTCTCAGCTGTCGTATCGCATTCGGTCCCCTGATGGTTAGCCTTAAGCTCTCAGCTGTCATATCGCAGTGGGTCCCCTGATGGTTAGCCTTAAGCTCTCAGCTGTCATATCGCAGTGGGTCCCCTAATGGTTAGCCTTAAGCTCTCAGCTGTCATATCGCAGTGGGCCCCCTGATGGTTAGCCTTAAGCTCTCAGCTGTCATATCGCAGTGGGCCCCCTGATGGTTAGCCTTGAGCTCTCAGCTGTCATATAGCGATGGGTCCCCTGATGGTTAGCCTTGAGCTCTCAGCTGTCATATCGCGGTGGGTCCCCTGATGGTTAGCCTTAAGCTCTCAGCTGTCATATCGCAGTGGGTCCCCTAATGGTTAGCCTTAAGCTCTCAGCTGTCATATCGCAGTGGGCCCCCTGATGGTTAGCCTTAAGCTCTCAGCTGTCATATCGCAGTGGGCCCCCTGATGGTTAGCCTTGAGCTCTCAGCTGTCATATCGCGGTGGGTCCCCTGATGGTTAGCCTTAAGCTCTCAGCTGTCATATCGCGGTGGGTCCCCTAATGGTTAGCCTTAAGCTCTCAGCTGTCATATCGCAGTGGGCCCCCTGATGGTTAGCCTTGAGCTCTCAGCTGTCATATAGCGATGGGTCCCCTGATGGTTAGCCTTAAGCTCTCAGCTGTCATATCGCAGTGGGCCCCCTGATGGTTAGCCTTGAGCTCTCAGCTGTCATATAGCGATGGGTCCCCTGATGGTTAGCCTTGAGCTCTCAGCTGTCATATCGCGGTGGGTCCCCTGATGGTTAGCCTTAAGCTCTCAGCTGTCATATCGCAGTGGGTCCCCTAATGGTTAGCCTTAAGCTCTCAGCTGTCATATCGCAGTGGGCCCCCTGATGGTTAGCCTTGAGCTCTCAGCTGTCATATAGCGATGGGTCCCCTGATGGTTAGCCTTGAGCTCTCAGCTGTCATATCGCGGTGGGTCCCCTGATGGTTAGCCTTAAGCTCTCAGCTGTCATATCGCAGTGGGTCCCCTAATGGTTAGCCTTAAGCTCTCAGCTGTCATATCGCAGTGGGCCCCCTGATGGTTAGCCTTAAGCTCTCAGCTGTCATATCGCAGTGGGCCCCCTGATGGTTAGCCTTGAGCTCTCAGCTGTCATATCGCGGTGGGTCCCCTGATGGTTAGCCTTAAGCTCTCAGCTGTCATATCGCAGTGGGTCCCCTAATGGTTAGCCTTAAGCTCTCAGCTGTCATATCGCAGTGGGCCCCCTGATGGTTAGCCTTGAGCTCTCAGCTGTCATATAGCGATGGGTCCCCTGATGGTTAGCCTTAAGCTCTCAGCTGTCATATCGCAGTGGGCCCCCTGATGGTTAGCCTTGAGCTCTCAGCTGTCATATAGCGATGGGTCCCCTGATGGTTAGCCTTGAGCTCTCAGCTGTCATATCGCAGTGGGTCCCCTGATGGTTAGCCTTAAGCTCTCAGCTGTCATATCGCAGTGGGTCCCCTAATGGTTAGCCTTAAGCTCTCAGCTGTCATATCGCAGTGGGCCCCCTGATGGTTAGCCTTGAGCTCTCAGCTGTCATATAGCGATGGGTCCCCTGATGGTTAGCCTTGAGCTCTCAGCTGTCATATCGCGGTGGGTCCCCTGATGGTTAGCCTTAAGCTCTCAGCTGTCATATCGCAGTGGGTCCCCTAATGGTTAGCCTTAAGCTCTCAGCTGTCATATCGCAGTGGGCCCCCTGATGGTTAGCCTTGAGCTCTCAGCTGTCATATAGCGATGGGTCCCCTGATGGTTAGCCTTGAGCTCTCAGCTGTCATATCGCAGTGGGTCCCCTGATGGTTAGCCTTAAGCTCTCAGCTGTCATATCGCGGTGGGTCCCCTGATGGTTAGCCTTAAGCTCTCAGCTGTCATATCGCGGTGGGTCCCCTGATGGTTAGCCTTAAGCTCTCAGCTGTCATATCGCGGTGGGCCCCCGAACGGCTAGTGCCTAGGGGCTCCCGAGGGTGTTGATCCGGCACTGACTCTAGTATAAGTCTCAATGCTTGGGCCATGGTGACGTCAATAAAGGGATGTAATACAAACTCTTTTTATCCAAGAATTCCTGAGTCCCAAAATGATATTCAGGTAAGAGATAAGAACACGAAAAATATAAGTGTCACTGGAAATTCTTGTGTTGGACGGTGGTGTTTTGGGTTTGTATCATATTTCAACGTCGCCATGTTCTCGACGTGTGCGATGATACTTATAGATGTGGCCGGATCTTGTATCTTATTGATGTTACCATGGCCCAGCGTCGGTGTTGCTTCTATATTTTACTGACCAAGATGTAATGAGGTCATTGGGTGAATGTTTCTTAGCTGTTACCCTTCCCTCTACTGTTTTTAGGCCAGTTGACGAAGAACCAAAAGGTATAACGACTGAAAGCGCGTCTCAATCTTGCATTACTTTCTGATAGGTTTCGTCAACACTGTATTGTCTTGGCGGGCTTTTGTGCCATTGAGTCGGTTAACTTATTGCGCCTATTTGATCCATCCTGTTGTCATGGCAGCATTTTATGGATCGAGGCAAATTTCGTTCGATTTTTCCCCATTCATGCTGGTATGTATGGCTATAGCTCTTTTTTGCTTTCCGTCCAATTAAATTAAATCCATTTTTTAAAATTTCCTTATTTCCAGCTCTATTTGGTTTTAGGAAACCTAGTCATCACATACGTCACTGCATTCATCTTATCAGTTTTATTCGAATCGCCTTTCATTTCCTTGGAAAAGATTTTCATGAATCGGCGGTGATTTTCAAAAAGACACACGCCAAAAACCTATAGTGCTCATCATCAAAAATTCATCATGATACCAATTGCCTTGTCCTAACCAGTTTCGTGACGTTAAAGTGACTTAGTTAAGCAATATGGTGTTATACTTATTGCAACTTTCATGTATTAACTTTTGTTATCATAAAAATCAATCATTTTTATTATTATTATTTTTTTTTTTTTTTTGAACTAATCAAACATTTTTTTGTTATATCGTTTTTAAATTTTGTTTTTAACCGAGATATAGGGGTGCCTTCAGCAAACCTATTGTTTGAGTCAGTGGCAGAACGAGAGACCGCTTTTTTTAATAAATCAAAAGATATTTTAAAAGTATAAACATTTTTTCTCTTTTTTATTACATTCCCCGGAGTATTTTTGAAAAGCCCGCCAATAATGGTGCCGTAATCTCTCCGCTAGAGCCGTTGAGGAGATATAGGGGTGCCTTCAGCAAACCTATTGTTTGAGTCAGTGTTTTTTTAATAAATCAAAAGATATTTTAAAAGTATAAACATTTTTTCTCTTTTTTTATTACTTTCCCCCGAAGTATTTTTGAAAAGCCCGCCAATAATGGTGCCGTAATCTCTCCACTAGAGCCGTTGAGGATCGGAGTGATGTGGTAGGGTTGTTTTATAACTTATTTATCATTTCTTCATTCAATTCTCATGTTGTTGGAGCGCAAGATTTATCTCCTAGTGCAGTATATCTTTCTAATTACTGCGATAAACAAGAATTATATTGAAAACTAAAAATATTAAATAATTGTAAAAATTAGTCTAGCCACGAGGAGGGCTAACGCCCTTTACAATCCGCTTTCCACTAGCACCATCGGCACGAAACAATAAAATAAATAAAAAATTTAAACAACGTGGGCCGCCATCTTGAAATTTTGGCAGTCTTTAGAGCGATGTCGGATTTCGGTGCGGTAGTATCCCCGCAATCTGGCAATTTTAACAATCCCGCATACGAAGACGCCGTTCAAAGAGCTAGACAGGTAATTATAAACTATTTATTAACCATTTTTACGTTGAAATATAATCACGGTTAAGATATAAAGAGTAGAATTAGGTATTTTAATGAGGGTAGAAATTTTGGCGCCTACACTTTTTAGGGCTGAGGCTTGCCTGTAGAATAAATGGCGCGAGGCTGAAGTACCGCGGTTATCGGGATTCGTTAAAGCGGTTCAACTTCAAGCGCTGCAAAACTAGCTACCCCGACAAGGCCTATATGCGTTAGCTTGCTGGTAACCTATGGAACAAAGAACTGCGCCATTTTAAACTCCACCACAAAATCTTAGCTTATAGGCAAGGTGAATTTCTCCTTATGGAATTCTTTCGGTTAAATATAGATCTACTTATTTGTTAAATCCAGTTTTTAGGCCTATTTTTTCTTTCCAACCTCGTGCATGCATTTTGTTCCTAAGCGTTATATATCTCGCTAAGCCTTTGTACTAATTAATAGCGGCATATGATTTAAAAATTTTACGTGATGTGGGAAGTAATTGTAAGTAACAACGTATGTTATACATATATAAGTGTGTATAAGTTATGAATTAAGCCAATATCCATGTATTATTTTATGATATTTACAAGTTATAAGCATTGTGAGCTATCTGCTCTAGAGTAAATGGGTTTTGACCCTCATGGTATTGCCAAAGGCATTGCTGAAATACTTTTTCTATGTTGCAATTTCCAAGTGTATTTAACTCTGATAAATTTTCTACAACCAATGGAAGTAAAATTGTTGTAAAAATGGGAATATATAGCCCTTTGAAAACTAAGATAATAGCCAACTGTAAATGTTCAGATAAAAATTTATGACAAATAATGAACAGAATAATCAGTAGTTCCATAAACTTCAAACCCATTTCTAAACTAAACTAAACTAAAATAAAAATTGTTGTGACCTTGAAAATTTAAAATCATAGTGGGGCCCCAAATCATCATAGAGTTGTCAGTTGAGATGAGATATTACATAATATGAAGTAGATAAAAAGGAAGTGGTAGAGTTTGCATCAAAAATTGGACCTAAACTGGTCTTTTACAATATTTTTAGAAGAATTAAAGTTTAAAATTCATCATTTCTGGTATTTCTCAACATGGATATTGTTAGCTATCTACTAGACTGCTTTAAAGTCCCGTGAATCCTATCTGATTGTTAGAAAGGGTTCATAGAGAACCTGGATAAGTCAGGGATTTGGAAAATGTGGAAATAAGTCAGGGATTTAATGTTTTTCCGTAAAAAGTCTGGGATTTTGTTTGGTATATCAACCCTGCTTTAACCTATGCTAAATATGGGCCAGGTGTGATGAAATGGGTTCTGGTAAACACCCAGGGTTAATTCAAACTTGGAAAACAGGGAAAACCTGGAAAAATAAGGGAAATAAATAGTTGAAAAAAACCTCAGGGAAATTTAGAATTTTTAGCAAAATTCAGGGAAATTTGCGTCAATCAGGGGCTGAGTAATTAAGCAAAATGTCCGTAAACATACCACCCTCCATAGGATTAACATTACACTAAACTTTGGGGGCTCATAAATCTGGTTACATTAGAGATACGGGGATGTCCATTGATTATGTAATAGTCCTATTTGCCCCCCTCCTTCGTTAAATATTGGCTCCATATACGGGGAAAAACCTGGAAAACTCAGGGAAATTTGTTTTCCAAAAGTTGTATGAACCCTGACACCTTAAATTGGTCAGGAACAGCGTGGGAAATAAGGCGGTGGCACAGGGCAAATGACCAGTTTAAAAAATGCCTGGACCAGTTTAAAAATTAAATCGGAGGGGGGTCAGTGGTCCACGGGACCACTAAGAAAATTCAAGGGTAACCAGAGTCCAGACATTATCTCAACTATTTTAATTACCCACTTCTTTAGTTTAGCAGACGACGCGCCCTGGTCAATGGTCATGGACCAGTTTATTTATTCCAGGCCAAGGGGGTCTCTGGCCCAATGTCAAGTTTTAAAAAAAATCCTTATTTCCCACCCTGGTCAGGAACCCTGTTAGAAAAGTGTATTCATTCCATCTTTATCGTGTTCCATTGCACTTGTGTCCTCATTGCCAAGGCTAAATCCTTTGCAATGAACCTTTTTTGACAGTGCATTATAGTAAAATTGCAGTGGCGTTTCAGGTTATTTTGTAATAAACTGTGTCACGCTGCAATTACATTAATTAAACGATCCCCCAAAGCCTGGTATTATAGACTTAACGGAGAAATATAATTAAGTTATTTTTCTTCTAACTGCATCAAAGAGTTAGCTCCTAATCCTATTTATTCACTACTATAGACCCTTAGTAACGTATTATTATCGTTAATTTAGCTTGCCCAGAAGATCAAGGCGGCGGAAGATTCAGGGAACGCACCTAGCGGAAAACGTCCATTGGATGATGGAGACAGAACAGGTTTGTTTGTTTGTTTTAATTTACAATAATGGTGTTGGTTAAGTGCAATTATTCTTGCTGAGAGTGTGATTGCAATACTTCCGAATGCATGAAAATGATTAGGGTATGAAACAAATACGTGTTGAAGGGTTAATTATCAAACAAGTCCCAACTTACACATTGAGAGAAGTTAAGTGACAGTCACATGGAAAAATTCCCAGTGATTGTTTGAATTAAGGAATTAGAAACACATACAAAACAGTAAAACGCTCTGTTGACCCCTCCCCTTTGTTTTCTTCGTGGTGTATTTTTGCTATTCCCCTTAATGTGTTAGTATGGAGTGGACCCCTGGTAGACTTTTAGGGACTCTTTAATTTGTTCTTGGTGTCACAAAGTGTCGCCATTCGCGTTGTCGCCACAATTTAATTAAGTTGGGTGTCCCATTATATGAAAAGTTCAGGTTACATAACATTATACCATGGATAAAGAATGCGCGTGAGGAAATTTGTTTTCACGCTATAGGATCGGCAACTCCCTATCTCGAACGGCAGAATATTCTGTATACACTCTGTTACAACGTCGGTTGTCAGCACGCGCAAATATATTTCTCTATGTAACGTAGCTTTGTACGTGCTGTCAAGAGACAAAAAACTTCAGGATCTTCAGGATTTAAAATATCCGCGAGTTTTTTAGCTCGAGTGCACGGACCTCTAGGCCTTAGTTTCAAATACGTATAGTAGGCTGTAGGCAATTTCACACGTATTTGAAACTAAGGCCTAGAGGTCCGTGCACTCGAGCTAAAAAACTCGCGGATATTTTAAATCCTGAAGATCCTGAAGTTTTTTGTCTCTTGACAGCACGCACAAAGCTACGTTCCATAGAGAAATATATTTGCGCGTGCTGACAACCGATATTGTAACAGAGTATATACAGAATAAGCTGTCGTCCGAGATAGGGAGTTGCCTATCCTGTAGAGTGAAAACAAATTCCCTCACGCGCATTCTTTTATCCATGATTATTTGATTATACCTTAAAAGAACGGCATTTTTCTAAATATAAATGGAATTAAATATAAAAATAAATAAATGATCTCTAGTTAGAAAATAATTAGCATTTAATTAGTCTTAAAAACGGGGAATACTGCGCCAACCGCCATTGGTTTTGTGGCGTCTGCTAGCCAGAACCTATTTATCCCTTACCTGTCTCAGCCTGTGAGAATTCAACCAATCCTGTAGGGGTATGTGGTTCGGACTAGCAGACGCCACTAAAGCAATGGCGGATGACGCAGTAGTCCTTGATTATTTTTAAGACTAATTGAATGCTAATTATTTTATTAAAAAGAGATCATTTATATATTTCCTTTTATATTTGGAAAAAGACCCTTATTTTAAGGTATATTGGGGGCAATAGGGACTTGACGGTACTACGTCATGCAACGTCAGGCTACCTTCCACTAGTGCTGAAAAACATACCAGGAGGAGGGGCTTATATAGCTTTCATTCTGTAAAAAACATACCATAATGGCGCTGGGGGCGGAGTTAAGCCCGAATTGCCAAGTCCCTATTCTCTAACTTTTAATCGAGTTATCGGAAGTGGTAACTATCGTCTAAAGGGTTTGTGCCAGCCTCGTTCTGTCTATGAGAGCGCGATATCTAAATAGGTGATTAGTCAAAGGTGTCATCAAACCTTGAACAAAAAGCGGGGCGGATGTTGTCTCCCGTAAATCCCCTTTTGCTAATAAAAAACAAGGTGGTCAAGTTAAAATTTTACCTGTCTTTAGTTGTAAAGCAAGCGATCGACCAGTTTAACCCTTTCAATAAGTTAAAGTTATCAATCTCGTGAAACTTAAAGACGGTAAAATTTTAATTTGCCCACCTTGTTTTTTATTATTAGTACGACATCGACATCCGCCACTTTTGTTCAAGGTTTAATGACACGTATAGATAATTGCCTATTTAGATATCGCGTTCTCATAGACGGAACGAGGTTTGCATCAACCCTTTAGAGGATAGTTATCAGAGAATTGCTCCCCCCCCCCCGTTATGTTACCTGAACCATTTTCTTTAAGATAACATTGTTCAGCCTGGGTTAGGAATAATAGGTAGCAGTTCTAATGCCTCTTTTAGATTTGTATAAAGACTATAAGATATCTGCCGTTTTAAGAGCTTTTTCGTAAAAATCTTATTAATTGAATTTTGACTCTCCATTTTTCTGGGGTTGCAAGGGTCATTTTTAAAATGACACTCAAGGTTTTGTGGTGATTTTAAGAGACACAAAATATTTCATAGTGTCCGTGTATTTCAAGTATAGATATATATATATATATATATAGCTTTGAAGGTCATTCATTAGAGAATAGACTGAATCCAGGGTTCATAGTACAAATCTGGAAAATTCAAGGAAATAAATAGTTGACAAATAATTCAGGGAAAACTCGGGGAAATTTGTGGGCTTTGAGTAAGTTTGCTTCATCCGTAAAAAAGCACTCCCGTTGTTTTTACTCCATACATGGGAAAAACCTGGGAAACTCAGGGAAATATATGGGGAAAAAACCTGGGAAACTCAGGGAAATATATGGGGAAAAAACCTGGGAAATATATGTGGAAAAAACCTGGGAAACTCAGGGAAATATATGGGGAAAAAACCTGGAAATATATGGGAAAAAACCTGGTAATCACAGGGAAATATATGGGGAAAAAACCTGGGAAATGTATGGTAAAAAACCTGGGAAACTCGGGAAGTATATGGGAAAAAAACTCGGGAAAATCGGTTTTACAAAAGTCGTATGAACCCTTAAATCTTTCTTACTAAGACATCTTCTATCCCATGCTTGAATATTCATGAATATTCTCAAAAAAAAAAAAAAAAAAAAAAAACAGAGAAAAACGGTACTAAAAGAGTTCAGTTGTTGTCCTCATCACAAGACAGTCGCGGTTGTCCCCCCCCCCCAAAAAAACTACTTAAGTTGTAGGAACAGTGTAAAGAAGTGAAATATGTTAGAAGCACTTTAAATTTTTTGAACTTTTTAAAAACCTATTCGAAATCATCGCACACAAATACGCGTATTTGTTTAAAATTTATAATGTACATTAGATTATATAACAACAAAGCAAAGCAAAGTTAACTCGCTTATTAACGTGGTTCATATTCTTTAGACGGTTCCGCTCCTGAACCGAAGAAGTTAGCCTCTCTTAAAGATCGTAAGTCCCCTTTTAACACACAAATATCGCTCGACATTATTATATTAAAAAAATATGAATACGATCTCTTTCGACCGATTCCATCACTAAATTGTGACAAAGAATTCTAACGAATCAAAAAATGCGGACTCTCGGAAGTATTTGTCCCTAATGAAGGTTTTTGACTTGGCCGACATTTTAATTATATTTAGTTGGTCATGAACATAACGTTACGTATCTCGGTTTTAATTCCCGAATACCATCTTTTTGATGTTATTGGTTTGGTTGAATGTATTAATTGTTTTCAGGAAAATCGTGGTGTATTTTTTGTTCAAGTTTCTTTTAAAGTTCGTGTGCAAGTTAATACATCGTAACCAATACATTATTATGCGTTTTTGTGATTTTGGAAATACTCATAAACTGTCTGATACACAATATCGCGTTTATCGCAAAGTTATTAACAAGGTTACGATGTTCGAAGCTGTAAATTTGCACAGGCGCTTTTTAAGCTCTTAATTGTAAGCTTATACGTAGTTTTCAGACTAATAGGATTGTTACCATTCACATCAGGAGGACCACCACGCTTTGCCCGCCAAGTGGCATGGTCTCCTGGTGTAAAAGGTAGGCCAGGCTACTTGGTACCACTCTTTGTCCGCCAAGTGGCATGGTCTCCGGGTGTAAAAGGTAGGCCAGGCTACTTGGTACCACTCTTTGTCCGCCAAGTGGCATGGTCTCCTGACTCCTGGTGTAAAAGGTAGGCCAGGCTACTTGGTACCACGCTTTGTCCGCCAAGTGGCATGGTCTCCTGGTGTAAAAGGTAGGCCAGGCTTCTTGGTACCACGCTTTGTCCGCCAAGTGGCACGGTCTCCGGGTGTAAAAGGTAGGCCAGGCTACTTGGTACCACTCTTTGTCCGCCAAGTGGCACGGTCTCCTGGTGTAAAAGGTAGGCCAGGCTACTTGGTACCACTCTTTGTCCGCCAAGTGGCATGGTCTCCGGGTGTAAAAGGTAGGCCAGGCTATTTGGTACCACTCTTTGTCCGCCAAGTGGCATGGTCTCCTGGTGTAAAAGGTAGGCCAGGCTACTTGGTACCACTCTTTGTCCGCCAAGTGGCATGGTCTCCTTGTGTAAAAGGTAGGCCAGGCTACTTGGTACCACTCTTTGTCCGCCAAGTGGCATGGTCTCCTTGTGTAAAAGGTAGGCCAGGCTACTTGGTACCACTCTTTGTCCGCCAAGTGGCACGGTCTCCGGGTGTAAAAGGTAGGCCAGGCTACTTGGTACCACTCTTTGTCCGCCAAGTGGCACGGTCTCCTGGTGTAAAAGGTAGGCCAGGCTACTTGGTACCACTCTTTGTCCGCCAAGTGGCATGGTCTCCTGACTCCTGGTGTAAAAGGTAGGCCAGGCTACTTGGTACCACTCTTTGTCCGCCAAGTGGCATGGTCTCCTGACTCCTGGTGTAAAAGGTAGGCCAGGCTACTTGGTACCACGCTTTGTCCGCCAAGTGGCATGGTCTCCTGGTGTAAAAGGTAGGCCAGGCTTCTTGGTACCACGCTTTGTCCGCCAAGTAGCATGGTCTCCTGGTGTAAAAGGTACGCCAGGTTACTTGGTACCACTGGTACCACGCTTTGTCCGCCAAGTGGCACGGTCTTCTGGTGTAAAAGGTTTTAATCCTATTATTATGAAAACTATGTATTTATGGGGTATTTTTATGATATCTGTTGATCTTGTATCGGTAGCAATCTTTTGATGGGGTCGGTCTATTAGACATTTTAACCTAAATTTCTGTTAAATATTCGCCTATTTTTCTTTTTTTGGTTATTTACAGCGTTTGGAGCCCAATTAGCAGCATTACAACAACAAAGGTACCTTTTTTGTTTTAAACATTTTTTTGGCGCGTTTGGTTTAGTTACCCATGATATATACACAATCTGTTGTGTTCGAAATAAGTATCTCCCCTTGATTACAGTAAATTTAAATTAGGGTGGTTTAGAAATTCGCGTAGAATGAACATTCCGATGACGTGCTCTTGACAGTTGATATTTCGAATTCGCCAAGATTTTGATAACGTCATATCTTTTGATTAATTAGCGTAATAGCCCATTAGAAAACACCTTTATCAGCTTTTAATGATCAAAATTGGTAAAACTCTGTCTAGTTCAAGAAATTTAAGAAATTGGGCGGTGTCGTACAAATTGGGCGGTATCGTACAAATTGGGCGGTATCGTACAAATTGGGCGGTATCGTACAAATTGGGCGGTATCGTACAAATTGGGCGGTATCGTACAAATTGGGCGGTATCGTACAAATTGGGCGGTATCGTACAAATTGGGCGGTATCGAACAAATTGGGCGGTATCGTACAAATTGGGCGGTATCGTACAAATTGGGCGGTATCGTACAAATTGGGCGGTATCGTACAAATTGGGCGGTATCGTACAAATTGGGCCGTATCGTACAAATTGGGCCGTATCGTACAAATTGGGCCGTATCGTACAAATTGGGCCGTATCGTACAAATTGGGCCGTATCGTACAAATTGGGCCGTATCGTACAAATTGGGCGGTATCGTATAAATTGGGCGGTATCGTATAAATTGGGCGGTATCGTACAAATTGGGCGGTATCGTACAAATTGGGCGGTATCGTACAAATTGGGCGGTATCGTACAAATTGGGCGGTATCGAACAAATTGGGCGGTATCGAACAAATTGGGCGGTATCGTACAAATTGGGCGGTATCGTACAAATTGGGCGGTATCGTACAAATTGGGCGGTATCGTACAAATTGGGCGGTATCGTACAAATTTGAGTTCGTGCTCAGGTAAATTTTGTACTTGGAAGTAATAGCCCAAGAACTGTTGTATCTAGAACAATTTTAGAATCAAGGGAGGACTTGTTTTGAACACTCGGAGTATGTCAGACGACCCCCAAAAATTTTTCTAAGGGTAACCCTTGAAAATATTTCCACATGTAGTTTGAAAAACTACACTTGAAATTGTTAAGACTGAGAGTGTCCTATATATAAATTTAGGATGAATACCACAATCAATGCTATGGTAGTTGAGGACTGGAAAGTTCCAGATAAAATGGTCGGTTTAAGTAAGTCCGGATTTTACTCTTGGGCTTGATTCGAATTTAAAAAGTTTAAAAATAAAGATTATGATCATGCTTCAAATTAAACGAAGTTAGGGCTAAGAATGAATTCCAAAATTTGCAAAAATCCCGAAACAAAACCACCAAATCTGTTACAGTAATTGGTCGAGGGGGAGAACAAATAGGCCGTTTGCAAGCCGAATCAGGTTGCAAAATCCAGATGGCCCCTGATGCCGGCGGACTGCCAGACCGGGGTTGTACTTTAACGGGAACCAGGCAAGCTATCGAGTATGTCGTTTTGATAACCGCAAGTCTTTTGCATGCCTTATTATATAAAAAAAAATATTCCCATAAAACCCCATATTCATTAAAATATCAAACAATTTAACTTAAAAAAAGGTTTTCAATTCACATGTGGAACTCTTATTATGCATATATATATCGCCCGCTATCTTGTGTAAAACATTTGTGACGCTTGTCTATATATGCATATATTTATATATTATGTATATTGTTATGATTGTTTATTCATGAAATGTTCGACGTTTCGTCCCTTTTTTTTTTCTTTCTTTCTTGTCAATTTAGGAAAGCCAAAGATATGGTAAATCAAATAATTAATAGAGGGGCGCCAAACATTCCCCCCGTAATAGACCCAAATCAGATTCCAGACGGTCACACCATGGTGGAAATGCTCATACCGGGAGGCAAGGTTGGCCTCGTTATCGGTAAAGGCGGTGAAACAATAAGAAATTTACAGGTATGATTGTACTGTTTTTGTCAAATTCTTCTGTCTATCTTGACTGCAGGCTTATTATAACATGAAGCATGTAATAGGCTTACTTCGCGTCGAGAGAGTGTACCACAAAGTGTGGTAATTGTAACATGATTCTTCTTATCCATCATCCCTTAACATTTGAAGCAAGGGTACTAAATTGAGTCACATACGCGATAAATTGTTCGTCATATACGCGATAAATTGTTCGTCACATACGCGATAAATTGTTCGTCATATACGCGATAAATTGTTCGTCATATACGCGATAAATTGTTCGTCATATACGCGATAAATTGTTCGTCATATACGCGATAAATTGTTCTTCATATACGCGATAAATTGTTCGTTACGTACGCGATAAATTGTTCGTCATATACGCGATAAATTGTTCGTCACGTACGCGATGAATTGTTCGTCACGTACGCGATGAATTGTTCGTCACGTACGCGATGAATTGTTCGTCACGTACGCGATGAATTGTTCGTCACGTACGCGATAAATTGTTCGTCACGTACGCGATGAATCGTTCGTTACGTACGCGATGAATCGTTCGTTACGTACGCGATGAATTGTTCGTCACATACGCGATGAATTGTTCGTCACATACGCGATGAATTGTTCGTCACATACGCGATGAATTGTTCGTCACGTACGCGATGAATTGTTCGTCACGTACGCGATGAATTGTTCGTCACGTACGCGATGAATTGTTCGTCACGTACGCGATGAATTGTTCGTCACGTACGCGATGAATTGTTCGTTACGTACGCGATGAATTGTTCGTTACGTACGCGATGAATTGTTCGTTACGTACGCGATGAATTGTTCGTTACGTACGCGATGAATTGTTCGTTACGTACGCGATGAATTGTTCGTTACGTACGCGATGAATTGTTCGTTACGTACGCGATGAATTGTTCGTTACGTACGCGATGAATTGTTCGTCACGTACGCGATGAATTGTTCGTCACATACGCGATGAATTGTTCGTCACGTACGCGATGAATTGTTCGTCACGTACGCGATGAATTGTTCGTCACGTACGCGATGAATTGTTCGTCACGTACGCGATGAATTGTTCGTCACGTACGCGATGAATTGTTCGTCACGTACGCGATGAATTGTTCGTCACGTACGCGATGAATTGTTCGTCACGTACGCGATGAATTGTTCGTCACGTACGCGATGAATTGTTCGTCACGTACGCGATGAATTGTTCGTCACGTACGCGATGAATTGTTCGTCACGTACGCGATGAATTGTTCGTCACGTACGCGATGAATTGTTCGTCACGTACGCGATGAATTGTTCGTCACGTACGCGATGAATTGTTCGTCACGTACGCGATGAATTGTTCGTCACGTACGCGATGAATTGTTCGTCACGTACGCGATGAATTGTTCGTCACGTACGCGATGAATTGTTCGTCACGTACGCGATGAATTGTTCGTCACGTACGCGATGAATTGTTCGTCACGTACGCGATGAATTGTTCGTCACGTACGCGATAAATTGTTCGTCACGTACGCGATGAATTGTTCGTCACGTACGCGATGAATTGTTCGTCACGTACGCGATGAATTGTTCGTCACGTACGCGATGAATTGTTCGTCACGTACGCGATGAATTGTTCGTCACGTACGCGATGAATTGTTCGTCACGTACGCGATGAATTGTTCGTCACGTACGCGATAAATTGTTCGTCACGTACGCGATAAATTGTTCGTCACGTACGCGATAAATTGTTCCCTAATCATTACTCTATTAGCGCTTAACTATTTGCCAAGGCGCTCGCATGCGCTTGTGCATTTTTGTCCCACGTCAAGACAGTCAAGGTTTGTGGGTTGATTGCTGAGGATTTAGTAGCGAACAGTTATAGAATTCACCATAGCACGGTGCGATGCCCATCTGAAGTTTAATGATTAGGAGAGCAAACAAAAAGGTGCATGAGCCTGGGAAGAATCATGTTACATAACTAATGTATTACGAGGATACGTAGTGTCATCCTTCTATTGTCCCTTCTGATACTTAGAACTTTCATCCCAATTGAAGCATAATACTAGAACCAAGACATTGCTTTCAATCTCGTTACTTGGTGTAGAAATTGTGCGAAATAAAAATTTAGGTTTTTCGCTAACACCATTCTAATAATATGGATGGAGTTTGATAGTAGGATCTAAAACATGATTTTTAAATAATTACATTATTCTAAGTAGGACAACGGGACATTGTAACCATGTGGTAGAAAGGGTGTAAAATTGTTTGCACTATTCTTTTTAAAATAGGAACGTGCCGGAGTTAAGATGGTTATGATTCAAGATGGACCAAGTCAGACCATGCATGAAAAACCTCTCAGGATAACGGGAGAACCTCAAAAATGTGAAGTAAGTTGTTTCATCTCGGGTGGGCTTTTAGGATACGTCTTTATACCGTTTTAGATATTAATGTTGGGGGTTTCTTAGTATGCAAAACAACTTGTTATGGACTTAATTACGGAAAAAGAACTCGAAATGGGTTTAGGAATGGTAAATATAATTTTTTCCAAGGGGGTTTTGGTTTTTTGTCGTAAGGAGAGAGAACTTACAGCGGAAGATGAGACTTGAATGTCCTTTTTCTCCCTCGGTTTGGTTTAGAACATGCAGAGAAGTTGGCAACCTAGTAACAATGATTATGGCGGTGGTGGAAATTCGACGCAGGAGGTAATGGTGTTCCGATTTTGATGTCGTGTTGTTGATGGTCTTGAGGAATGGAGGACAACTGCGGTGGTTTTTTGTTGAATTTTTTTCAGGTTATGGTTCCTCGTCAAGCGGTGGGGGTGGTAATTGGTAAGCAAGGCGAGATGATCAAGCGAATCCAACAAGAAACAGGCGCCAGAGTTCAGTTTCAAGTCGGGAAGGAAGACAGCACTAGCGACAGAGTTTGCATGTTGACGGGTTCGCCGGATCAATGTCAGAACGCTTCTGCCTTCATCACCGAATTAATACAAAGTGTACTAGTGAGTTTCTATTTCTTTCGGACAAATTCCTACACGTGGCATAATAACTAGAACCAGGTTGTCGCTTTCAATCGTTTCTTGGTGTAGAAATTATGCTAAAGTAAAAATGACTTTTAGATTTTTCGCTAACGCTATTCCTAAAAAATCATGGATGGAGTTTGATAGTAGGATCTAAAACAAGTAGATTTATTACCAACCAGAGTTATTTCAAGTAGATTGTTAAAGGTTAAGACCAGTGGTGTGCGAGTCCCGTTTTTTCGGTTTCGAGCCGAGTCCGAGTATCGAAACTAATTTCTTATCGAGTAACTATCGAGCCGAGTCTCAAAAATACTTTCGAGTATCGAGTATTTAGATAGGTCAAATTTTGGTTCTTTCGAGTCTCAATTATCGAGTCTCAAATATTGACTTGTCGAGTAGCAATTTTGAAAATTTCTTGAAAATAACGAACGAAGATGTTCAATTATCTAATATCGAACTAGTTCAAAAAGATTGTTAGTGATCAATTAAACATTGAACAATTGATTTTCAAAATAAATGATCATGAACTCATCGTCTGCTATAGTTGTAAGCCTCGGACTCGAGTATTTGTCGAGTATTTAAGATGTTAAAAAGCTACTCGAATCTGTCTCGAGTATCTCAATGCGTTGTTATCGAGTATCGAGTCGAGTACTTGGCTCGATACTCGGACCGAGTACTCGAACTTATCGACTCGATACTCGGACCGAGTACTCGAACTTAACGAGTGCTCGCACACCCCTGGTTAAGACCTTAATTTTACGTCTTTGACCTACTGCGTCTGCGTATTGTCATAACTCTGGTGGTAATATAATTTTTGTTAGGTTACCGAGGGACTAGTGTTAAAAATATGGCCAGTTCCAGGCTATTCCTTCTTGTTCATGGTTTGAGTTATTTCGTTGCAGAGTCGAGATCAACAAATGGGAAGGGGTAGAGGGCGAGGTCGTCCGTTTGAAGGCGGCCAAGGTGGTCCTGGTGGTGGAATGAGTGGTGGACCAGGTGGTGAAAGAGGAGGTGGAGGAGGAGGAGGAGGCATGGGTCGGGGAGGTGGTCCCAGAGATTTACCCGAAATTCAGTATTCCGTGCCAGCCAATAAATGCGGCCTGGTTATAGGCAAGGGTGGTGAAACTATTAGAAATATTAATCAGCAGTCTGGCGCGCATGTTGAACTCTCGAAAAATCCCCCTCCAAGTCCTCATGAAAAGGTTTTCTGCATTCGAGGCTCTCATCAACAGATTGAGCACGCCCAGCAACTGATTAACGAAAAAATTAATGGTCAAGGGGTTGTAAGTATACCTTTTTTGGTTTTGGACATACTGTAGCCATTATGACTTGGTAATTGACCCTTAAAGGCAATTTTCCTTGTTCCTTTTTGTTCTGTTAGATAATCAATGGTCAAGGAAATGGTTACGGGAGTCAACAGTATCCATAGTAAGTGTTTAGCTCATGTACCCTGAGGTTTATCTCTTTGGGCAAGTGTTAGACTTTATGTTAAGTACTTATGTCCACCCGGCGCACTTGTGTCCTCATTTTGAAGGCTATATCCTTCTCTAATGAACCTAAAATGTACCAGTGCAATATAAAAATTGCGGTGGCGTTTCAGGTTATTTTGTAATAGACTGTGTCACGCCGCAATGACAGACCTCATATTCAAAATAATAAGTTTATGTCAATACTAGCTGTTACCCGCGGCGTCGCTCGCGTGTAATAAGAACTTCCATCAAAATGATATAAAGAATGGGTAGATTTTACTGATGACTGATATTTTTGTAGCACCCTAGGAGCGAGGGCACTCGGCGTTGCCCGTCAGCCCCTAGGGATGCATTTTTTATTATTTTTCACGCGGACATTATTCTATATAGAAGGGTTTTAAGTTTTTGGCCGCCATTTAAAAAGATGGCAACAAATCGAACCCGAGAGACCATTCAACCCTCCTATAGGTCAAAGAAAACCAGTGTTCTAAATATTTGCGAAATCGTTTGAAACGCGCGGACTCTGATGCATAGAGAAGATTTTTTACATTTCTGATCGCCATTTTTTAAGATGGCGGCGGATTGGAAAAATCTTTCTTAGTACGCGCCTACTACTTATGAGTAACGTTCCTGCAAATTTTCAGCCTTCTAGAGCAAGCGGTTTGGGCTGGGCGTTGATTATCAGTCAGTCTGTCAGTCAGTCAGGACTTTGATTTATATAGATATAGATTTGTCAATGTATTGATGGAAGTTTCTTCTGATATATTTATTTCAATTAGTCAACAAGCTACACCCGGCAGTTCTCAAACTTACGGTAATCAGAGCTGGAACAACACTAGTTATCCCAGTTGGCAAGGACAGGGTGGACAACCAGGTCCTCCTCAACAACCCGGCGATCCTTGTGAGTTGTTTAACCTTTTTTAGACTTATGACTATAACACACTCGGTAGACATGGACAATGCACATAATTAGAGCCTGGTGTTTTAATCCAGGAGTGTTTTTCGTTCTGAAAACCTCCGTGGTTCCATGTGGGCACCAGGTGTCACGTTGCTGCTAAATGAATGGGGTTATTTTAAATCATTTCTTTAACCGATTATATTTCTAGTAGTATTTCGGTTGGTTTAAAAACCTTACACTATTTTTTTTACGTGTAAAGAAAGATTCCGCGACTGGTAGTCTATTTTTCTGATTAGTCAACTTTGTCATTGACCTTTTCCAGCGGTTGACGCGAATATCGCAGCTTGGGGAACCTATTACGCTCAGTTTTATAACCAAGTACCCGATCAACCAAGGTCTATCGCGGGTAAGAATCCATACAAACGTTTTGTCTGTCAAATAGGAACAGATTCTTCACAAACATAGACTACCGGTAATAATGTAGAAGCAGGAATACAAAGACCATTTCCATGATGGTTTCTCTAAATTGTGAATTATAGGGAAACTGACCGCGTGGTCCAGATAAGTTTAACTTATAGACCATTTCGATGTAAAAAAGGGGGTTGGCGACCATTAGTATCGGGACGCGTCATGGGGTTGGCGATCCTTTGTGTCGGGACGCGTCATGGGGTTGGCGATCCTTTGTGTCGGGACGCGTCATGGGGTTGGCGATCCTTTGTGTCGGGACGCGTCGTGGGGTTGGCGATCCTTGTTGTCGGGACGCGTCGTGGGGTTGGCGACCCTTGTTGTCGGGACGCGTTATGGGGTTGGCGACCCTTGGTGTCGGGACGCGTTATGGGGTTGGCGATCCTTGTTGTCGGGACGCGTCATGGGGTTGGCGACCCTTGGTGTCGGGACGCGTTATGGGGTTGGCGATCCTTGTTGTCGGGACGCGTCATGGGGTTGGCGATCCTTGTTGTCGGGACGCGTCATGGGGTTGGCGATCCTTGTTGTCGGGACGCGTCATGGGGTTGGCGATCCTTGTTGTCGGGACGCGTCATGGGGTTGGCGATCCTTGTTGTCGGGACGCGTCATGGGGTTGGCGATCCTTGTTGTCGGGACGCGTCATGGGGTTGGCGATCCTTGTTGTCGGGACGCGTCATGGGGTTGGCGATCCTTGTTGTCGGGACGCGTCATGGGGTTGGCGATCCTTGTTGTCGGGACGCGTCATGGGGTTGGCGATCCTTTGTGTCGGGACGCGTCATGGGGTTGGCGATCCTTTGTGTCGGGACGCGTCGTGGGGTTGGCGATCCTTTGTGTCGGGACGCGTCGTGGGGTTGGCGATCCTTGTTGTCGGGACGCGTCATGGGGTTGGCGATCCTTGTTGTCGGGACGCGTCATGGGGTTGGCGACCCTTGGTGTCGGGACGCGTTATGGGGTGGGCGATCCTTGTTGTCGGGACGCGTCATGGGGTTGGCGATCCTTGTTGTCGGGACGCGTCATGGGGTTGGCGATCCTTGTTGTCGGGACGCGTCATGGGGTTGGCGATCCTTGTTGTCGGGACGCGTCATGGGGTTGGCGATCCTTGTTGTCGGGACGCGTCATGGGGTTGGCGATCCTTGTTGTCGGGACGCGTCATGGGGTTGGCGATCCTTGTTGTCGGGACGCGTCATGGGGTTGGCGATCCTTGTTGTCGGGACGCGTCATGGGGTTGGCGATCCTTGTTGTCGGGACGCGTCATGGGGTTGGCGAACCTCGTTGTCGGGACGCGTCATGGGGTTGGCGAACCTCGTTGTCGGGACGCGTCATGGGGTTGGCGAACCTCGTTGTCGGGACGCGTTATGGGGTTGGCGACCCTCGTTGTCGGGACGCGTTATGGGGTTGGCGACCCTCGTTGTCGGGACGCGTTATGGGGTTGGCGACCCTCGTTGTCGGGACGCGTTATGGGGTTGGCGACCCTCGTTGTCGGGACGCGTTATGGGGTTGGCGACCCTCGTTGTCGGGACGCGTCATGGGGTTGGCGACCCTCGTTGTCGGGACGCGTCATGGGGTTGATCACCTGCTCATGCAGGTTCCAAAATGTGCCCCATCCTTTTCCCCTCTTGGTTCCATCGAACTGGTCTATTACCAGTCTGTTTTTGTTACCGCGATACCGGTTTTGTCTTTCGTATTGCTGCTCATACTTGTGTTAGTTAACTTAATACCAAGGACTTAGTTCCACTAAGTGACCATTGTTTGAAGGTCCTGGGTGCCACAGCTATTGACAGCCATGGGCTTTCACTCGGAACTTGATGGTCATTTTCACGTGTTTTTTAGGATTTTGGTTGCAATATCTTGCTTTCTTTAAATAGGGGCTTCCACTCAACCCAGTCAACCAGGGGTTCCTACCGCCGGTGCACCTGCTGGTGCCGCAGCGGCTGCTGGAAATCCAGAGGGACCACCCGATTATAGTGCCGCTTGGGCAGAATATTATAGATCAATGGGGATGTTTAGAGAAGCTGACATGATTGAACAGCAGGCGAGAGCGGCTCAAGCTCAGGTTAGTTCATTTGTCGTTTGTAGGATATGGACTTGCATATTATTTAGTATTGTTCGCAAGCACATATATTAGAGCTTGGTGTTTCAAACAGCGACAGTTTCTCGTTTTGAGAGCTGAAGCTGTATCAGTGGGCATCAGGTGTCAAATTGTTGCGAAAGTAAAGTGTTGCGCGTTTTTTTAAAATGGCAAATATTTAAATATTTTGTTTGCCTAACTGCAACTCTACATGCGTGGCGTCTTAAAGGGAAGGTGAAGTAGAAAATAGTGATTTTTTTATCGATTCTTCTACTAATTATAAGACCAGTCAGCATAGTGAAACATTCAGGAAATACCAACTCCGAATGATTTTAAAATTATTTCAAATTAGGTTCAGATTTTAAGGATAATTTTAAAGAAGGACCTCCGACCAATCGCGTAACGCCCTGCCTTTTTATTAACAAAATTCTCGTGGCACGTTCCGTGTTGAATGAAATTTATCACGAGATTTGATAAAATTTGCACGCGACGTGACAATCGTGGCGCGAGACATGGAGCGTGCCACGAGAATTTTGTTAATAAAAAGGCAAGGCGTTACGCGATTGGTCGGAGGACCTTCTTTAAAATTATCCTTAAAATCTGAACCTAATTTGAAATAATTTTAAAATCATTCGGAACTGGTATTTCCTGAATGTATCACTATGCTGACTGGTCTTATAATTAGTAGAAGAATCGATAAAAAATAAAAATAAAATAAATAAAAGCTTTATTCGTATATACCTATCAGACCGAGGTCTGGTTTACATAGGGGTCCTTTCAAATAAATTACAGTTGTTTTAAAATATAATTCTTTACATCCATTTTAAAAGTAGTAAAAGAGTTTTGATTCTTAATATCGATAGTCAGTGAGTTCCATAGTTTTACACCAAGAGTTTTTATACTTCTATTACTGAAGTGATTGGTTGGTCTCTGAGAGGGTGGGTTTAGATTATGGAATCTTGTGTTATGGTGGTGGTTTTGTGTTATCACTTGATTTTCTACTTCACCCTCCCTTTAAGTTTATATGATATGTTTCATAAGTATACTTTGTAACGTTAGAGACTTTCTGATAGCTAGTTTGAAAATGACGCGACCATTGACTACACTCAGTTAAATTTGTAGTCCATCTTCCTATTTAGTCTGTACTAAACCATTGACAGCCCCTACCAGGCGTCGCTTAACGAGAGTCTATGACGTCTCACCTACATGTCTTCATGACACGTTCTCAGTAACCAGTGTAACTTATGTTAAGAAGTTGATATTTCATTGTTGTGAAATATTATCCCTTAACGTAAACCTTTGCGAATATGTTGAACGTTTCGCAGGGTGTTCAGCCTTATCAATATCAGCGCTCTGCTGGAGCTGCCCCTCAATCATCCAACTACATAGAAGATGCTGGAAATTCTTCGAGCCCCGCTGGTCAACCGGCCGCTCGTAGTTACGTACCTCCCGCTCAACCCGGAGCTCAGTGGGGAGGACCTCAAGCCACACCTCCATTTCCGCCTCAACAGCCTGCTGGATATCCGGGCTACAATTATTCTTGAAACCAAACCATTACACTCTTTCTCCAACCAACCAACCAACAAACAACCCCCCAACCATTTCATCGATAATAAAAACCATCATTTTTTGGAATAAAGCAGGTATGTTATAGTCTTCATCTTTTTTTCTTCGGTAAAATTCCTATTTTGGTGTTGAGGGGCAATTTTTTTTATTATCATTATGACATTGGTAGTTGCTTCTGATGGTATTGACTTTAACTATATTTAAATTTGATCCATTTTCGAAGGGTATAATATAATATATATGATTTTGATTAACCAAACCACACGTCGTCGTGTGAACTCACTCGAAACAAAAGGTAATATTTGCCAGCCCACAGTGTATTTATTGCTTTATCGCTACGCTATTTGAATTGAACACTTTTTTATTATTACATTACTATATACTATATTATTGATTGCGGGTTCAAGAATTTTTTACAACATGATGATTTACATTGATGATTATTGATGATATATTGTTGTGTATTTGAATGTTCATTCCTACACACTTTTATTAACAGTATTATTATTATTATTATTATTCTTAGAAAAATTTGACGGGTTTTGATTAATATTTATTACTTGTAGTGTATTCGATGATATAGTGTTTTTTATTAGCGTACGTACATTTTTATTTAGAGTTATATTGATGAAAAACAAATTGTCTAACAGTGTTGGTGGTTTTTTAGGGGGGCAGAATTACTATTATTATTATTGTTGGTATTTATTACAACATTTGATGAATTGCATTGTTTGATGATTTATTGTTGAATTTTTTACTGTTTAAGCAACTACCACTGTGCATAGCGTATTAGTTAGTGTCTCCAAAAAAAAACACAAAAAAATATTGCGTAAAATAAAATAAGTAGTTCGGAACATTTCCTTCGACTACGAACGTATATATATGGTAAGTGGTAAGAATTTTTGAATATGGTGAGTATGGAGACTCTTTTTTACGTTTTTTTACCTACAATAATCGCTTCGGGACTAAAAACCTAATGAATTCATCTTAAAACATCTCTTTCGATCATTTTTTAACGGAGAGTCGAAACGAAACGAAACGAAAGAGTTGTTGTGTTAGAAAAATTTGTGCCATTTTTTTGTCATGTTTTTCTTACAGATAAAAATATTTCCATCCCCAGTATAAAAGTTGGTGAAATTTCGCATTAAAAAAAAAATTAATTATGAAAATATTATGGGTTTTTTTTTATAATGAAATTAATACAAAGTGTTAATTATTTTTTTCTGTTTTGATTTTTCGAGTTTCAAGTAAAAATAATTGAAAAAATATTTATATTTCTGGATTATTAATGAATTATAACGAGTTATCTATACAGTATGGTAATTAAAAGAAAAAAAATGAAAAACAAATAACCCATACCCGTTACGTCATTTTGTGTTTTTTCTTCCGGTAAAGATTTAAAGAAGAAATTAAATATGTTTAAACTTTTAGTATAAAAAAAATGTTTAAGAATGGTTTAATATAGGTAACATAAACAAACAAACAAACAAACAAACCACACCAGTTTTCAATTCAAGGGACTGACTGATTTAAAAGTCTACGTAAAACAACCACAACAACAAAGTTACTTTTTTTTTTCTGTGTTAATTTAGTGTTTATTATTATTATTACTACTACGATATCATTTTTTGTGCTTAACAAACAAACTTTAAAAGAATTTGACAAGAAAGACTTTTTTTATATATATAATATGCTCTCACTTCATTGGGTCCCCGATAACGATAACTTCAACGTAACACATTTTTTTTTGTACAGTTTCTATTTTTTTTTGGCGTTTACCATTCCTAAAAGCATAAAATAAGGGTTGTACATATTTTGGTTCTTTTTGTTTTTTGTTTCGGATAAAAGTATTAATTAATTACAAAACTAACTAAAGAATATTGAATATTGAATATTGAACTTTAAATTTTAATTAATTAATTAACGTATAAACCGGTTTATTAATTATTTACAAATACAATGAAGGGGAATATGTAAATAGAAAATTAAAGGGTATAAGTTTAGTTTTTAATTTTAATTAATTCAACAGTGTTGGGTTTTACGAATGGTAAACATATTTTTTTTTGGGGTTCGTTAGTACGTAACGTAACGTACGTTGGGCATCAATATCCTCCTATTTGTTTGAATTGACACCTATTATTATATGAAATGAATTTTTATGTTCTTTTGCGCACTGTTTAGATATGCAATCGATTTAGATGTGTCTTTAGAAATATTTTTAATTATTATTATTATTATTATTATTACATAAGGTGCCTTTTAATTTGTCTTAATTTATTGTAGACAAGTTTTTTTTCTCTCTCATACATAGGCCGGGATTCAACGTCAACTCTAATCTCAGCCCGGGCGGTGGGTGTGTGTATATAGTGAGTAAAAAACAAAAGGTTACTAATACGAAATACTTTTTAATTATTTTTGAGTGTACTTTTGCTATATAAAAATACAAATTTAATTAACAAATGGAGTGAGAGCGTTTTAGGTTTATTTTTAGTTAAAAACGTTTTTTCATACATTGCGTTGTATAAATTAATTAAGGGCGAATAAAAAAACTAATTCTTAAGAACTTCGTGTTCGTTTGATTATAAACCTTTTTGAAAGAACAATTATTAAAAAAAAAAAATATGTACTTTGTAAAATAGATAATCGAAATAAATGTTAATTTGTTCGTGATAATCCCTAAAATGTAGTTTGTAATTATATTTAATTTATTTTCAGGATTATTAACCATACGAAAATTACACCCAATCACGTAAAGAGATGGTTACGCAAACCGGAAGTGACGTAATCAACTTACGCGGTTTCTTTTCGTCAACGAGGCAAGCTGCTACGTTGGAAACAATGAACTTATGAAATAATTATCAGACATTTTAATCACACAAAGTATTGATTTATTACTAATTTTATTGCGTGAATTCCTATATATTTACATTAGTTACAAGTTTAACAAAATAATTTATTCAGTGGACGTTTTCTCCAAGTTTGCCGCCATTTTTTTCGCCTCAATTTGCGCCCTTTTCCTGTCCAGGATTTCTTTGAACCTTTCCTCTCTGTTCGTCAAGAGTCGGAATTCAAATTCTGAAAGGATTTTGGAAAAGAACACTTGTCTATGACAGGATGAAGAATGATAATTGATAATTGTGGTGGTAAGTAATAATTCATTTTCATCTAAGGGGGGGGGGAGTCCATGCACGTGACCTAAGCACGCTTGCTTTAAGATTTTGTAATCTCCACCGGCGGTCCGGCCTCCATATTTGTTTTCACACGAGGCGGTATATGGTGAACTTTGACCCATAAAAAGCCGCCAAATAGGTACATATTTACGCAAGTGATTCCCTTGGAAACTTAAGCCTAATTTACTTTATTCTGCACCATAAATGCAACTTGAATATTCTCCAATCAATATCGGTCAAAATACGGCATAATTATAATAAAGATATTTGGGCATTTAATTTTGAAACAGTTGTCAACGTAAGCCTTGCTTATTCCCTAACTTACTTACTTGGTGGTCCCATCGGTACAATTACATTATCGTATAACAGTTTACTAAACAAGAAGGTTAAAGCAACACCGCCAATTATTCGTACTTTAGCATTTTTACTAAAAAAGCTGAACTTTTTAGCTTGAAATTTCTCTTGGGGTATTTTCCTATACACGTCTCCCCTGGGCGACGCCATTTTGTTTAGTCGAGAAAATAGTATGAACTTTTCTAGATCATTGAAACTTTTTTAGGCATAGAACAAAGAACAAGTAAAGTGCAGACTAAACTTTTTTAATTCAAAAAGAATGTACATAAATTACATAACTATATTTAATAGTTTTAAAGACGTTTTATGGGTGAATCGATTTCACTTGGCTTTTCTTCATTGTCCCCCAATTCCAGTAACCTTTTGCGTTGTAAAGCTATTAGGCTATGTTTGTATGTAATAACTGAAGGTGGTATGAGAGCAGCTACTACGTATCTTTGTT
Source organism: Phalangium opilio (assembly GCA_019434445.1). Lineage (NCBI taxonomy): Eukaryota > Metazoa > Arthropoda > Arachnida > Opiliones > Phalangiidae > Phalangium > Phalangium opilio. The sequence continues at coordinate 143,317 of JAEQBA010004841.1, forward strand.
CCGCATTTAGAAAATTAAATGTGGTACAAGCTTGATACGTTGGTAAAAATTCCACGTTTATCTTGTTCTTTAAGCAATACTGGATTAATTTGGGGTCTGGTTTAGAATCAGCATTCCCAGTTCCAACAATCAGAATGTCAATTGGTGGGTCGAGTGTTTTGAATAGGGACAGTGACTCTTCCGTGATGGTGTCAACAGTGTTGCCAACATTCCATTGTAGGACTAACTTGGGAAACACTACTGCCGGGCCAACCTATTTAGGATTAATGTAACATGTATTGAGTTATTTCCATAACTCTACTGTCATTGTGAATTTAAATACCACAAAGAAATCGTAATTTAATCGAAAACCCATTTCATTGTATGAGTTAATCATCAAAGTGTCGGGCATATCTTGGTTCATGACTGTCACCGTAGTCTTACCATCCCCATGATTGTCATTCGGTAAAACCGAACGTCTGGCAGACGTGTTGATAAGTTTAGGACACTGGACTGATGAAGCGGGACAAGGCCCGAAATTATATAAACTAATTTTCCTTAAACAACTTGCGGCTCTTAGTACTCGTAGACTTAACATCGTCTACTTAAACATGCACAGCACTGATAAATTAATTACTTTAATAACGAAAAACCTGCATTAATTTTAGATATTTGATTAAAAAACTGATTTTTATTCGAAGACGGTTACCGGGTGTCGTACTATTGAGCAGACGACAGTTGAACCTTAAATTTGCTATGTAATTTTGTAGACTTATGAAAACGGTTACTGCGTTGATGACGCAAATATTTTAATAGTCAAAGTGACAATACAACATGATTGAAACAAGTTAAGCATATTTTAAAATTAGCATTTTGGTTTCTTGCTATTATCATATCGAGGAAGCGTCTTGACATAATCGTATAACATATTTCCTGGACATGCTGTACAAGCAACATCCCTATGACCATTGATAAAGTAGTCACTTTTAATGTAGTTCTGAAAGTATAGATGTAGAACAATGTTAGTTGTGCTTTTATGGAACTGTAACGATTACTACTTACGTTCCTGATCCCAAAAGCAATGAACTGGTTAAGGGCGGTCTTCTGGGCGGCAGTAGGCGCGGTGTTAGTATAATCCCCAATGAATGATATGGCAATTGACACAGTGTTGTAGTTGACAGTATGAGCTCCTTGTGCAGTCCAACCACGACCTTCGTACACTACCCCGTCCGTGTCCATTAAAAAACTGTATCCAATATCCGACCAACCTTAATTAGGAAAAATAGTCAATTAGTCATAATGCAGGACAAACCAAGTCCCTGGGAGGTCACCTTTGTTGTCCATGTGATAGTTCTGAATTCCCTTCAATTTAGCTTTGCAAGCCTGAAGTCCGCGACATGATGGTGTGACTGTATGGTGGACAAAAACCCTTGGAACTGGGGTACTTATAGTGTTTCTACTCTTAGGCGGTCTTGCGTCCCAGGACGATCGGGACACTATTTGTAGACTCATAGTGCTCCCTGCAAAAATTATGCTTATCTGTTTAGTTTCTACCTGCTCAATTCTCTCAAACATTAGATTACCTAAAAGGCTCACAAATGCAATATACATAAGATTAGAATTCATTGTACGTTCGACTTTGCCAGATACTATAGTTTTAAGTTCTGTTTTTAGTTCACTTTAGCCTATCAGCCCATCCTGATTCTCGGAAAATGTCATTGCACAACGTGGTGCAATGTTTTAAGATCATATCTTTATTTGGTCGGTTATCCGTTTCCTTCAACCCTTTGGCTATTTCCACCCCTACTAACTGTCAATACGTGGATAGTTTTATTTTTATTGTCGGCGTCGCTCAAGCGGCTCAACTTGTAAATGAGATATATCAATGATTACATATTTGTTTTCGTTAGCCGCTTGTAATTTTTCAGATTTTTATTGATGATTTATGTGTTTTTTTGATGATGGTGATATATGTATTAGCTTGACCTTCAACTAACCATGTAGTGGTAGTATGTCAATTATAGAATATGACTAATGAAAGTATGAAACAGAACATGTTAGGATGATGGTTCTACTTCATTGCTAATAATGTTTTGGGTGGATCATGAAGAATGTATAATAATGGAAATTAAAGAAGTTTTGACCCCTGTATGTTACTATATGCGGAATATGCCCAGAAGAAGGCCACAGGTGAAACCGGGCTGCCAGGTTTATAGGTACAGCCGGCCTCATTTCTCACCATGAGTTCTTTACCGACAGCCCATTGCTAAAAGAAAAACCCCTAAAATCCATTTAATCTTATCGGATTGTCCCTTGCGTTTGCATTTCTTTATTTCAATTAAAGATTTAAATTTAATCTCGATCCCGGGATTCCCGGCACCATTTCGAGCACCGTCAGCTGATAGCGAAACATAGGGACAGGGTCAAAGGTCAAAATTTAATTCGTTCAATGCTGACTACTCGTTAGGCTTAGCTCAGCTCTGCGACGTGTGGAAGAAGGTACGAAAACTCATACACCTTAAAGCTGATTAAACATTAAACGTATAAATAAATAATTAATTAATTAATAGAAATGACTAAATAATCAATCAAATAAACGTTAAATTAAATGTTTCCGACTTTTCGGATATGCAACGCCACCGGAGCGCGATAAAAAATGAGAAACTTGTGGCTGGATTTTTTAAAGAAAATAACAGCGGTGGCAGGTTTTCTCTATGTTCGCAATCTGTTCCATCAATCTTTTGCGGTGATGAAAAGAGTCGACCAATTCGTCGAAATTCGTCAGGAATGGTTACTCCAATATGCTCCGTTAAATTTGTTCTAGTAATCTTGAGAACATTAGCTCTTGTATTGTTTTATTACTGCTTTTCCATCGGAATCACATTTTACCAAAAATGGTTTATCAAGGTTGGTCGGAGCTCCTAGTTTTTGTTACTTATGAAATAATTCTGCATTTTTTTTTATTTTATTCAATTGATGGACGTGTTTTAGGACTTCCACTTTCCGTTAACTGTTGTGATATGTCATCTAGTAGTCAAGTTTGTTCTCTCTGGAATTTGCCGAGCTATATGGGAAGCTCGTACTGGACAAGCAAGGGTTTTATTAGGATGGTCTGTTTACGTGAAACAATTGGCCATAACTGGTTAGGGTTTTTCTTATATATATTTCAAGTTGGGTTGGGTTAATTTGTTTGAAAATGTTACAACTTCTTGGAAAAACGTAATTTGCAGGTGTTGCCAGTGCTTTAGATATAGGATTTTCAAATTGGAGCTTTGAATTCATAACAATATCATTGTAAATATATCATTTAGCATAAGCTTATCATGCCTCTAAGTAGAGAAATGGCTGCTACTCCTATGGCAATAGTGTTTGTCTGGCTCCCTTTAATGAAACCCTATACTCTCTCCGTATCATTTATCACCTCAACTTCAATACAAAATTGTACCGCCTAGCCTTGCGTTTCTTTTATCCCTTTTAGAATGTTTCGGGACTGAAACCGCCCGCCTCTATCTCACGAGAGAGAGAGGAATTTGGGGTTGCTTAAGTAAATGCCTGCCTATACGAAACGTAAAAATCTCCTTTATTCCACGTGACCAAAAACGGATTTATGGGATAAGAACGTCGGAGTTAGCGAATTCACTCCCCATCCTCGCATACTTTATTGAGAAACTTCGTCTGCTTATATTTTGACTCCACCCACAAATTCTGTATATAGCTACTTCTAGAGATCGAATTTGTGGGTGGAGTCAAAATATAAGCAGACGAAGTTTCTCAATAAAGTATGCGAGGATGGTACTAGAGGCTAAAGCTACGATCCGACGTTCTTATGCCATAAATCCGTTTTTGACGTGACCCATTTAGTAATCGTCTCGACCGCTTGGTGCAGCGCTGCACAGCGACAGAAATTTCAAAATTTCCTCTCTTCGGATCTTAGCGCTATACGAGTTCTGACGTCACAGTGGCCTACCTAAGATGCCCAGTTGTAACCCATATTTGTGTACTTAGAGGCATCATAAACTTATGCATTTAGTGATGAAAGATATTATGACAATTTATCATATGACAATCTTTCAGATATACTATGACCAAGTCGACTTGCGTCATTTTTATTCTGGGGTTCTCATTGGTGTTAGGCTTAGAAAGGAAGGTATAATTAGTAGAGTCGGGTTATCAAATTGAAATTATTAGAAATATTCTGATATAGATTTAATATTTTTTGCAGCGTCCATCGTTGATTTTTGTTGTCCTATTAATTTCCATAGGATTATTTATGTTTACTTATAAATCTACTCAGTTTAATATCAAGGGCTTTTTATTGGTCCTAAGTGCCTCTTTCTTAGCCGGTCTCAGATGGACCTTGGCCCAGCTTGTAATGCAAAGAAAGGATATTGGTCCGTCAATTTTAAAGGGACTGCAAAGAAGGCATCGGCGGGTGGGTAAAAATTATTTGAAATACGTCACAGACATCACGTGATGCCATGATACAAAGACTCCTCATGGAGTGGGACTAGTTAACATCTAGTCCTTGTTTTTCGCGAGATTGCAGCGCCAATTCCATGAAATGGTGGTGGTTTTCAAAATAAAACGAACTAAGCTTCTTTGAACCACCCACGCCTCTCCTTTGGTCACGTGGTGCCTCTGACGTATTTCAAATAATTTTTACCCACCCGCCGATGCCTTCTTTACAGTCCCTTTAAACCATTAATTAAACATAAACAGAGTTATTTTAACATATCCGTACGTTCAGGGTTAGGTAATCCAGTTGATATGATCTATCACGTTCAACCATGGATGATCATGGGTCTTTTACCATTGGCTGTAACATTTGAAGGTTCAAAAAGATTCAAAATATACATTTACAACACATTTTTCTATGTTTAAAATGTTATTTAATACATAATGGTTAATTAATTTTTTTTTAAAGGCATTCCCATTGCAACGAGCGAGAAACTTTTCCGTTTTAGTGATTGGGAAAAGTTATCTAGAAATTGTGGATTAATATTATTTGGCTCTACTATAGCGTTTTTAATGGAGCTTAGTGAATACTTATTACTTACTTATACATCAAGTTTAACTCTGTCCATAGCAGGAATCGTCAAGGTTCTTATCATAAAGCTTATATATTTTTATAACCTTAAAGGAAAATTTCCGCTAACATAACATTATACCTTAAAAGAACGACCTTTTTCTAACTATAAAAGGATAAATTAATGATATCTTATTACAATATGATAATTAGCATTTAATTAGTTTTAAAAATGATCAAGGACTACTGTGTCATCCGCCATTGCTTTATTGGCGTCTGCTGCCCAGAACCCATTACCCCTGCAGGATTGGTTGAATTCTCATAGGCTGAAAGAGGCAAGGTTAAGGTGGGTTCGGGCTAGCAGAAGCCCCTAAACTTATGGCGGATGGCGCAATAGTCCTAGATTATTTTTAAGACTAATTAAATGGTAATTATTGTGTAACAAGAGATCAAGCTTTAGTGGCGTCTGCTACCCAGAACCCGTTACCCCTATGTGATTGGTTGAATTCTCACAGGCTGAGAGAGGTAGGGGTAAGGTGGGTTCTGGCTAGCAGACGCCACTAAACCAATGGCGGTTGGCGCAGTAGTCCTAGATTATTTTTGAGACTAATTAAATGCAAATAATTTTGTAATAAGAGATCATTTTTCATTTTGGTTTAGTGGCGTCTGCTAAACCGAACCCGTTACCCCTACCTGATTGGTTGAATTTTCATAGGCTGAGAGAGGTAGGGGTAAGGTGGGTTCTAACTAGCAGACGCCTTTAAACCAATGGTAGATGGCGCAGTAGTCCTTGATTATTTTTAAGACTAATTAAATGCTAATTTTTGTGTAATTAGATAATTTATTTAACTTTTAAAGTCTTTTATATTTAGAAAAAGGCTCTTCTTTTAAGGTATAATGTTATGTTACCTGAACTTTACCTTTAAGTTACGAACTTAATTTAACAAAAATGACTTAACCAACCATAAGTTCATTAAATTTTAGGAAGTATGCACATTGTATATTGCTGTAAATTATAACGGTGACCAAATGACAATGCTCAATATGATTGGTCTATTGATATGCCTATTGGGTATATCTTTGCACATGGTTTTAAAACTTCTATCCAATCCAGGTTTGTAAAATATTAGTTTAGGAAGTTTCTAATTAAGCAATTATTGCTTAATTACAATTAAGAACAATGCAATTTCATATTAAATTAATTTTTCCATTTCTTTAATTAATTCCACTAATAAATTCCATCCCGCTTTGTTTTGAGCTTGTTTTGAGCTAATTTTTGCGTCCGAGCTGTCATCTCTTTAATACATTCTTTTCTTTGAAATTCTTTTTTCCCCGTCAACTATTTCCCGATACCTCTTCTTTTTTCTTTTCATTTCTTTCTAAGCAGCTATAGGGAATGCCTTCGGTTGGGTCAAAGGTTGCCGGCTATTTTCTTAAATATACTTATATATATACAGTCATATATACATAAACCTCTTCAGTATTTTTTCATTATAAAATGGGAATTATCAAAATATTAGAAAATAACAGGTATTTAAATTAAATTAGTGTCTTAATTTTAATGAGTGTGTGTAACTTATTTTGCTTTTTTAATTTTAATTTAATTTAATGTTAACGCTTATTTTAATGGAGGTAGATTCTAAATGAAAGAGTGTTTTAATATTAAAGGGATAGTAGTATATGAAGGAAATATTCAGGCATTATACCTTTTTTTTCTAAAAATTAGAAGGAAAAATTTAAAAAAAATCAGTCTGATCTCTTATTTAAAAGTAATTAGTTAATTACCCTTTATTTGGTCTTAAAAACGCTGACTTCTGTCTCGCCAGCCATGTTTAGAGGCATCTGCTAACCAGAACCCGCATGGGATTGGTTCAAATAATTCCTTAGGGGATTAAGGGGTTCTGGCTAGCAGACCTAAGAAATGATTTTCAATAATCTTTCGTGACACCTTAAATTAAATGACCCGGGTTATGATGTCACCTGTTGAGACTCTTGGATTTTACTATGACGTAGCGCGTCTTGATCCCAATATTTTTCTCCACCAGATGGCGACACTGTTGGTAAAGGGGTGGGTTTATGTTTCTATTTTTGTCTCCATTTTTGAAAGTTAAATCCCTTGATTTTTTACTATGACGTAGCGCGTTGTGAGCCCGAGATTTTTCTCCACCAGATGGCGACACTTTTGGTAAAGGGGCGGGGTTGTGTTTCTATTTTTGTCTCCATTTTTGAAAGTTAAATCCCTTGATTTTTTACTATGACGTAGCGCGTCGTGAGCCCGGGATTTTTCTCCACCAGATGGCGACACTTTTGGTAAAGGGGCGGGGTTGTGTTTCTATTTTTGTCTCCATTTTCGAAAATTAAATCCCTTGATTTTTTTACTATGACGTAGCGCGTCGTGAGCCCGAGATTTTCCTCCACCAGATGGCGACACTGTTGGTGAAGGGGCGGGGTTGGTTGTGTTTAATTAAAATTTTTGTCTCTATTTTCGAAAATTATATACTACTATCCCTTTAACTATAAGGGATGCAATACAAGCTTCTTAATTGGCTAATTCGAGCTATTTTAACTAAAACTGCAATTTGGTTAGCTATTCATGGCTTATAGTCATAAAGAAACCATGTTATTATCTATTAGTATACTTTAGAACCCAATATAAGCAATATTATTGGCTATTCTTTGCTTTAGTTGAAAGCGGAACTCTTATTTACTAGAACACATGCCTATAATTTGATATACTCAATCTAGCTTTAAATTCACGTAAACAATTAGTACACATACACATTGTAGTACAGGATCATAAAGTTATCTTTAAAATAATTAACCATATTTAATTAAACATTGATTAAATTAATTGAATTCTGTCTTAATTTTCGCCAATGATTAGATGAAGTTGTATCAGATAGTGTGAGAGAAAATTCCGAATGGCTTCTAGCCAATCACAATGATGATGAATGTGGTGATGATGATGATGATGATGATGAGGAGGATGAAGAGGAAACACTCTTTGACGTGTGTCCTGTTAGGTGATTGTACTTCTGTGACTATTGGACAAATGGTGACAAACATTCTAGTCACGTGACAAATAGAATGAAATAAATAATCGTGAACCAGTGAAGGTGATTTGATGAAAAACGTGCGCGCGCACGCTCTTCAAATAATGAGTGATTTTTCAGAGGAATATACATGTAGAACTATAATGAAATTAGCCTTATTCCTGATCAGCGCCACCTGCCCATAGCGGCGACTTTGAGAACTACTGTAATCGACAAGCCAATCAGATGTCGCTAAAATCAGGTGACGTCACTGACGGGCACTCTCGGGTCTTACCAAAAATGACGTCACCAGATTTTAGCGACATCTGGTTGGCTTGACGATTACAGTAGTTCTCAAAGTCGCCGCTATGGGTAGGTGGCGCTGATCAGGAATAAGCCTGGCTAATTGGGGACTAAAATATATATTTAAAATAGTAATTAATTAATAACTATAAGCTGTAATTTAAATTTTAATAAGTAATTACTAATTACTATTAATTTAAAACTGGGGTCCGATATATTGTATTATATTATAATGTATCTTTGCCAATTTTAGAAAATTTATTAATTTTTTGTACATAGTATAGTACCAAAGGCAAATTAAAATAATGGAAAGTGTGGTGGTAGGGTGAATGAATGCTTCTGTAATCTGTAGACGCGCCATATCTCGTTACCGTATTCTCTCTAGCTTCTTTGGTCGACCAATCATTCAGAGTTTAACCTTATGGAGTTATATTTCTCATTGGCTCAGACTCTCAGAAGCAATGCCAATATTCTCCCTACAGTCTCACTTTCTATTATGTTTATATTTGCCTCTGATAGTGCCAATGTTTTTTGGTGAAATTGTACAGCTAGTAAATAATTAATAAAACAATGTTTAACAACTAATAATTATTTTTTGCAACAGGACTGTAGGTTTTAGTGTCGTGTGTCTTTTTCTTGGCACACTTGGAGTTCTTATGTTACTTAATACGTATATAATAGCATAAGATATGTTCCATAAGTTTAGGACTGGGTGGTTATAAACTGGAGCTTGTTATGAAGTGACGTAGGTAAAGCGACGCGCTATCAAAGGCTTAGTACAGACTAATTAGGAAGATGGACTGCAAAATTAACCGAGTGTAGTCAATTCTCGCGTCGCTTTCGAACTAGCTCGAGCTGTAAGTCTCTAGTATTACGAAGTATAGGTAGCGTCATACTTATAGAACATATCTTATAAACTTATGATGATAGCGAGCTACTTATCGGAGATAAGATATAGGAGGGTATGACGTCATGACTGCATCGACTTATACGTTTTAGGCGCTGTCTATCCGCAAATTAAAACTACTTCAATACTTAATTAATAACATTTCTTGGTTTACAAAATTATCTTTGTAATTTTATTTATGTTTTAAAGTATCATTTTCGCCTAATTTCATTTTAGACGGTCCTTGTATTAATCGATTAGTCCTGATGTTTTAGTGACCCCACAGTGATAAGTATGACCATAACCATATACAGGTTATGGAGGAGATGATGCAAGTTGGCCGTGCTGAAAAGTATGAAAGCTATTAAAGCCCCTCCTCCTAGTATGTTTTTAGTGGAAGCTAGCGTGACGGTGCATGACGTAGTACAGCCCAAGTCTCTGTAGCATTAAACTGTCCCAAGAGTATTTACACTTATTTCAATGTTCCACCAGCTTCTTTTATTAGACATATCCAAACCCCAAATGCTCAAAGGACTGACAACAAACAAAGAAGTAATGTGGAGTGACATACTTGACGTTGTTATGTTACTTTTATCAATTATGTCCGTAATTAAGTAGGCCTAAAACTGTAAAACTTCGAATCGTAACATAATTTTGAAAACTTTCTGGCAGACTTATCGTTGTGACTCTACTTTCAAATGAACGGTAGGGATAAAAAGCCTTTCTAACCAAACTAGATCAGCCGGGGGTAGTGGCGTACCTCTGTAAATCTGCGACTGGATGGCTGGGTTGATGGATAGCGGAAGGTTACCACAAAGCGAGACTCACGGTTTAATGTTCTACTAATGTCCGCTGATTTATTAAGTATCCAAACTACGCCTATGACTACGTCTTCGAAGAAACTATGAATACTGAAATGAATACTGACTCTACTTGCGACTAAGAAAACTACGAAATGGGTTGAAACTTGGATATGATCGATTATAGTAACCGTGATGTTCTCCGCCTCCGTAGACATCAACCTTTTGTATTTTTACTCAAACTTTTTTTATTTAAATAATTAATCAATTATAATTTTAATTATTGTGGTCAAGGGTGTTAGAATTTTTGTCCAAAATAGAGGGGCAAATCACTCTTATTAAAGTTGCATGTTCAATTGCATTCCATAAATTTCCTCTTGAATCCAGGTAAAGTTTAAGTCATGCAAATTTGTTATGAAGTCACTTGTTAAACTTATACAATGGAATTATGTCAAACCCAAAGGACAGTACGTACGATATTTTAGAAGTGCTTGACCCCTTGATTTACGACGTAAATTATCGATCTCCTTGAATATACAAATAATAATTTTTAAAATTTCATTCCTGAATACTAATTTCATACGCAAATTTAAGTTTAATTTAAATGTTTAATAATTGAAAATTTATACAGTTAAACTAAATGCTTAAAGTAAAATATTAAGTTTATTATAGATGGCAGTATAAGCGTTTTAAAAAATCCAGCTTCTATATTTTCTTTGCCAATAGATGTCACCATAAGACCGTTTTTATATAATAATAATTTCTGGGATTAATATTATTAATTCACTCCTGGATATTAATTTCATACGAAAATTTAAGTTTAACTTAAATGTTTTATAACTAAAAGTTTATAAGCTTAAACTTAATACTTAAGGTAAAATATTAAGTTTTTCATAGATGACAGTATAAGAGTTTCAAAAAAAAATCCTACCAATAGTTTCTATATTTGTTAATAGATGTCACTATAGTATCGTGACCGTTTATATATAACATTAATAATTGCATGGAGTTAAGTTGGAGTGGTAATTAAAATGTCATGGAGTAATAGTATCGTATTGGTAAGGAAAATTTCATGGAGTAATAGTCTGGAGTGGTAATGCAAATTTCATGGAAACTCAATCAGTGACAATTAGTTTCCTAAATACTACTACATTTTGTTATATTAGTCCAAAATATTGAAACACTTTCCCAAAACCCCACAAACATAATTATGTCACAAATTCAATATCATAATAAACCTCATTAATAATTAATTAGGCTTAGGTGTCAGTCACACCTTACGATACTCAAAGTTATCGCGCCAAATTCACTAAATTATCATAAATTAACATTTCAATCCCGAAGCAACTAGACAGGGTGTTTATCCTTTTTTTATTTTGGTCAAACCACAATAATCTCATATCGGATAGCTGTAGTAATACGCATTGTAAAAGCGATTAGTAACGATTAATTTGCCTTATCAAATAGTTTGAAAGACACCGCAACAAGGAGGACGTGTAGCAGCTGGATAATAAATCTTAACAACGGAAAGTTACAATCACGAATTTATTAATTTCTCTCATGAATAAGGAATAACAAACCCAGACGCTTGAGACCAAGGTTGTTTCTACCACTGGGATTTAAATTATACTGGGACTCTTGAACTATTTCTTGTGATTACTCTTTATACTACTATTTTAAACCATGAAGGTGGTAGCATGAAAGCAGTTCTGGGTCGTGGTTTTTGAAAGATGTCAGAATTAATAACGTAAAAGCAAAAGCAAGCCTCCTTTCTCTAGTCACTACCCTCTCTAAATTAAAACTGGTAAGATTAATTTGCGTTTTGACCCTCCAACCCCTCTCACCCACTTCCTTGGATGGAAACGCTGCTGCTGCCCCTGGTGGGAGGAATTTTTAATAACACCAGCCATTATTTATACCGACCAGTTTCTCTGACTATTGATTTTAAAGTTCCACTAGACACGTGCCTTACTGTTCTGACAGTCAAATTCGAAAACCAATTGTTATGTCTTGTCTTTTAACCTCATTTCAACGTATTGCTGTCCATAGACCCCCCGAGTGAAACTTTGCCCTAAGTTTTATTCCTTGTTTAAAATTATTTTGGGTATCAGCTGGTTTGGTTTCATATTGGTGTTAAAATAATGCCAAATTGGGTGTGTTTATTGCGACAGATGAAAGTTTATCTTAATCAATTTTTGAAGTGATGGTAATTGAAAATTTGATATGATAGCCAATCAGGAATTGGAATTTGATGTGGTAGCCAATCGGGAGTTCAAATTTGATACGATAGCCAATCAGGAGTTGCAATTTGATGCCATAGCCAATCAGGAGTTGATATTTGATGCCATAGCCAATCAGCAGTTGACATTTGACGCTATAGCCAATCAGGAGTTGAAATTTGATACGGTAGCCAATCAGGAGTTGAAATTTGATACGATAGCCAATCAGGAGTTAAAATTTGATACGGTAGCCAATCAGGAGTTGCAATCAGCAGTTGACATTTGACGCTATAGCCAATCAGGAGTTGAAATTTGATACGGTAGCCAATCAGGAGTTGCAATCAGCAGTTGACATTTGATGCTATAGCCAATCAGGAGTTGAAATTTGATACGGTAGCCAATCAGGAGTTGCAATCAGCAGTTGAGATTTGATGCTATAGACAATCAGGAGTTGAAATTTGATATATTAACCAATCAGGAGTTGAAATTTTGGCAGATGCGTTATGAAAGATGGTCAATCACGTGTTATCTTTCTGACCAATTAAATTAATTGAGAGTTTAAGGTGCACGAAAACGTCTAGCGCTCTAGACGTAAAGACGATTCCGGCGACAAAAATCATAAATGCTTTTCAATTTTCATTTTAAAATTAGTCTTAACGATTGATGAGCAAATCGTGAAAGTCGTGAACGGCGCTACACGTTTTGGTAAATTCAGTAAACATCCTAATATTTCTATCTTTTCTTAAGAAAATGTTTTTACTTTAAAATGAAAGAAAATGTTTAATTTTCTTGACGACTAAATTCCTAGAATCATAAAAATAAAAACGAAATTTTAAAAAGGAAACCAAACCCGAACAAAATTAAAAATATTTTGCTCAAAGATGGGTTGAGTTGAGTCTTGAGCCCCAAGAGGGAACCTTACCCCTTTCCTTGCCTCATTTTTAGAAGCAAAACATACATTTAATAAATGACCCTAAAGTAAAACCGAGAAAGATTTCTTACTAGAAATATGTTTCGAAGTTTCGTAAGAAAAATAAGAAATCCTACCAAAAATAAAAAAAGCTATCATTAACGATGAATGAGCTGTGCCTTAACGCCCTAACCAGCTTACTAGTTTAAACATTGCAAGAAAAACCTATAATTTTCCAAGCTGACGATATAATACCATAAGTTTATAAGCTATGTTCCATAAGTATGACACTTTCTATACTTCGTAATGCTTGAGACTTACAGCTCGAGATAACTAGTTCGAGAACGACAAGCGAGAATTGAAGTCCTACACTCGGTTCATTTTGCAGTCTATTTAGTCTGCTCTAAACTTTTGACAGCACCTTCACCAGGCGTCGCTTTTACCTCGAATGTATAACCTACGTCACTTCACTCCAGTTTGTAACCAGTGACAAACTTATGGAACGTATCTTACGAACTTATGATAATACCAAGATGAAAAGTTTTTCTTCAGCTAGACTCCACCAAATATTGCATCAAAGGAAAGGACCTCCTCTTAATCCTTTTCGGGAGATAGGTTAACTCCCTCAAGTAAATAACATAATGCATAAGTAAAGTATTTATTTTTAAAGGTAGAACGAAATGGAAATGAAAATTATCCTAGTCACTGCCTTCTTGAGATGGCAGTGTCCTAGTTATCAAGAGCCCTAGTTCATGATGGACCAATTTTCCAAAACCATTTTATTTTTAGTACTAGAACGGCAGTTACAACAGACCGAAGTACATTAAATTGGTGCAAGAAGTAGTGCACGTTTTCCTCTTGCCATTCACCAAGTTAAGTTGTGACTTCAGTTGTTCAACATAGTCTGTTTATCATTGGTCGTTTGATGACGGAACACTTCTAATTGGACTAGACCGCAGAGAAAAAGCTATGCATTTTAATTGAGTAAAATATAACATTATGAATGAAAGGAGAGAGAGAGAGAGCTTTCAGACACACCCTCCCAAGTCTTACCGCTGTTCTGGTAGCCATATTGGTTGCTCTCAGCTTCATTCCTGCTTTAAACCCACCAATATGGCAGCGTAAATTATGTTCCGAGACTCAGCTCCTCATCCAAGTGAAAGCTCTCTATAGTTTAGTCATAATGTTGAGTCAAGTTAATAAATTTAATGATTACTGTTGGTTTCATTCTCCCTTTATAGAGATTTTTGAACTAAAAGGCAGGAGATACTTTAGAAACGTGTTTCGTGATGTTTTGGCTGACAGTTTGGAAGCACGAAGACCCTAATCACGCCAAGGCTTAGACTGCGTTCAGTAACACTCAACGTACAAGAAACCTTTTTCTGTTCATCAAGAAACCGAACTTGTTGAAAGTTACTGAACGCAACTCTAAGCGATCTTCGCTGTACTCTTATCTTTAATATAACCAAATATAAATATATGCGTTTTGGTTGGGTTTTTCCGACTGCAACTCTTTTCTCTACCTTAAAACACCTGCCCTTTTTCCCCTAGACCCAAGTTTTTGATCTCATCGTTTATACGGCGTAAGGAAGTGAACGTCTGAACGAATGATGTGAATTTTGTAAGATGTGTCTGTGCCTTCGTAATACCTTTGCGGAATCCACTTTTGATTATCGACTCATCATAAGTTTATAAGAAATGTTCCATAAGTATGACAATATCTATACTCCGTAATTCTAGAGACTTACAGCTCGAGCTAGTTCGAGAACGACAAGCGAGAATTGACTACACTCGGTTAGTTTTGCAGTCCATCCTCCTATTTAGTCTCTTCTAAGTCTTTGACAGTGCCTCACCAGGCGTCGCTTTACCTCGAACCTATTACCTACGAGACTTCATGACAAGCTCCTGTTTGTAACCAGTGACAAACTAATGAAGCACATCTTATGAACTTATGACTCATGCCCACTGCCCAGGCGAAATCTTCCTTCGATTTCAGTTTGGGCTGACTGAAGAGAAACGCGAGTTTTGAGACAATGTTAAAAATCCTGTGCCCCAGAGATACTTGAATCATTGGAAGTAATTGTGAAGTTTCAGGAAAGCGCTTGTCTTTAGTCTATGATCTCTTAATACTCTGTGCAAATAAGCCTATCGCGTCACGAAGACTTTGATGAAGGTACAAACGTTTTTCACAATCCAGCATGGAGTGAAAAAAGTAAACAGATTCGATAGCTAGGCCAATTAACTTCAAATGTGTTAGCTAGCTTAGGAACTCGTCTGGGCTTTCACTTTACTGCAGTCCTTATTTTTTCCATCATGCATCATGGTCCTTTAACTTAAGTTGCTCAATCTAAAGGGCTTAGAGTTGTTCATCACGTCAATACATTTATTGTACACCACATACGAGGCTTGGTGTGAAGTGTTCTAGTGTATTGGAGGCGCCCTTAAGAGTCTATTGTCTGATACTAAAAGGTTTTCGCAACTTATTAACAAAAACTCGTACGGAAAAACAAAAGGTTTGGGATGTTGTGATGTCGAAAGAGAAAAAAACAAAAACGTAACACAATTTTCTCTAAGCCTATTAAGAAGGCTTTTCTTAGATCTAATTTTTTTATCTTTTCGTTTGGAGGATATATAGGAAGACCCATTTTCTCAAAGGCCACGTTTATCGGCGATATCTCGCCAATTCCCAGGCTACTGGCCACTCTTGTACCACCACCGATCTACAGAAGAAAATCAAACGGAAGTGCATCGCTTCGTACAATCATTGTTCATGGCATGACGTTGTGTTACTTGGCACCTTGGATTACCATTCTTGAGGAACTCTGTTCATTACGGCTATGTACTCGGAATGGCTAAGCCTACTGTGTTAGTTGGCACCTTGAGGAACTCTTGAATTCATTACGGCCATGTACTCGGAATCACTAAGTCCACTATACAATCGGTTCACGTTATCTTGCTCACATTAAAGGTGGGCAAGAACCCATTTGCAACTTGGGAACTTATGAATAGCAATACTGGGTTTTTAAGAACTCGTAGATTTTACAATCTGCCAATAAGGCTGAGTATATACCTCAAAGCAGAGTTGCGCGCCATTTTGGGGTAGATTTAAATGGAACTCAATCATGTGCAAGGAGCTGTTATGCCACAGGACATGAAAACTCCATTTTGCAAAACACAACACCTCATAGAGTGGTAATGGAAAGGGAGGAGCTACGATACGGGGACGCGACGTCAGTATTGGTATAGTCTAAATTGTATGGCCTGATCTGACTGACGACTTCCAATATGGTAGCCAAAACCGAGAAGAAGAAGAGATAGGAGGGTGTGACATCACGAGAAAGTTCGTGGTAGCAGACTATTTCCCCTTTGTGACAGTTGCCATCATGTCCCCTAAGATCGCAATGTTCAATAACAGTTCATTGTCTTAGCAGACAACTGTGACCTATTGCAACCGCAACCGATTTTGACTTAGTGTTTTAAAGGTCAGCTGACCTTCTAAATAATATACTTCTTGCGCTATACCTATACAACTCTCTAAAAGTGCGATGCTCCTAATGCTTCTTCCTATAAGTTGTCTGTGGTCTGTTAAAGCCAATAATGCCAAAAGGCGGTCAGTGCTGCCAGGAAATGGTTTCCTAATGCTTGTTTCCCCAATTTTCTTCATTGGTTTCAGTTTGGTTAACGAAGAAAATGGGTTTTTAGTCGAGGAATAAGTTCAGCCCCTACTCTATACTCTTTTCTTTGAGTTCTTACTACGGCTTTTAGTAATTAAATTACGCTTTCGGCATCGCGTTTAAAGGTGCAATGAACTGCTGTGACGCAAAATGAATTGACTATAACTTTGTCACCGAATGCGTGGTATCGATTTCACGGTGTAAGGCAGCCTTTAAAAAGGATAACCTCTATTTAACTAGACTAATTAGTAACTGGTGATTTATCTCGTGGAAGATCTATTTCACTTTCCCTTTAAAATTTGAAACTCCCTTAAATAAATATGTACAAAACATCAGCGCTGCAAAGAATCTTTCTTCAAATAAAATTTTATTGCAATTTAATTAATACGGAAACAGAATTTTATTTCAAATAATATTTGAAAGAAACACTAGAAAAAACTTAATTAAAAATATTTATTTGATGAAGAAATTTATAAGCTTTAATTTGTATTAATTATTATTAACGTTTATTGTTCAACGTAATTCAAAGATTCATTTATATTTCATTAATAAATTGTCTTTCTTTTGGGTTTTAAAGAAATAAAGAATCCTTCATAACGAATTGTAAAACTGGGCACTTTGCCAATTAAGAGGGACATGAAATTTCGAAGCTCTGTTAAAAGGCGCGAGGGGGGGGGAAGGTACTGAACTCGTGCCCTTTTCGCGCCCTTGTTTCAGTGAACCTCTCTAATGAGTCATGTAAAACGTGGCTCTTTAGTGGCGAGGATCTACGGGGTTTTGGAAGTAAAGGCCAAACAGAATCGTCAACGCGGTTTGGATTGCGGCATGTCTGGATGTGTGGAGCTTCGCGAATTAATGAATTTTAAAGAAGATACGCCCGAGGTCGAAGATTTTAGTCGGAATTGTTAAACGGTTGATTGTTTAATATCTGCTACGATGAAGACAACGTATGGACGCCAAGAAATTTAATTCGACACTTGGAGCGGATTATGGCCAAGGATGGAGGAACGGTGAGTGTTTAATTTAATGTTATAATAATTAAGTGGAAATTATTTTAAGAAGCAGTTAGCTGCTCGGTAGGTTAGAGGGGGTAAGACGGTAACCTGATAGTGATATGTCATTGTATTTGTGGTGTGATAGTTTAGGTTAGGTTTTATTTTAAATGTAGTTAGAGTTAGCTTTAGGCTATAGTTAGGTTATGCGTAGGTTATACTAGAGTTACGTTTAGGCCGTCGAGAGGGGAGGGGGAGAAATTGGCCCAGTTTCGCCTGGACCCGTACGTTCTAAGTTCACGCGACGCGTTTAAGGGTATCTTGAAGTGGGCACAGAGGGGGGATTCGCCCAGTTTGACTGGGGCCCGTACCTTCTAAGGGCCCAGGACGTGTTTAAGGCTATCTTGAGGTGGGTCCAGAGGGGAGGGGTAATTCGCCCAGTTGCGCCGGGACTTGTTCCTTCAAAGGGCCTGGAACGCGTTTAAGGCTATCTTGAGGTGGGCCCAAAGGGGGGGAATTCGCCCAGTTTCGCAGGGACCGGTACCTTCTAAGGACCAGGGACGCGTTTAAGGCTATCTTGAGGTGGATCCAGAGGGGGGGGGTAATTCCCCCAGTTTCGCCCGAACCAGTACCTTTTAAGAGGCCGGGACGCGTGTAGGCCTATCTTGAGGTGGGCCTAGAGGAGGAAGGGAATTTGCCCAGTTTCGGCGGGGCACGTTCATTCTAAGGGACCTGGAGCCGTGTTGGGCCATTTTGAGACGGGCATAGAAGGGGGGGTTAAATTCGACCCGTTTTGCCGGGGCCCGTACGCGTGTAGACCTATCTTGAGGTTGGTCCAGAGGGGAGGGAATTCGCCCAGTTTCGCTCTCTTGCGGTCGACCCGCACACTCTCTCGACGGTACTATATGCTAGGGTTAGGTTTAGGCGGTATGATAGTTAAATGGGGGGGCTCAGGTTGCTGTCTTCTAGCCGTTGTTCTGTTATTAGAATTTAATTTTAACTGCTACCCAGAAACGTTCCTCTGTACGGTTCGTCAAAAAGTAATATTTTGACATCACAATTTCACATAAATTTAAATTTTACTGTATCTGTTAACCTTATTTAATTGTTAAATACGTGACAGTATGTATTACAAAGTCATACCACTACATCTCCTATCTCAGTGTCATCCCCCTTTCCAGTGGGATACAGTATCCTAATTAGAAAAGCGCCCAAAAGCAGGGGATACATAGTCTACTCCCCTCTCTTTGCCGATATTACACAGTAGACCATTCAGGCTTTAATAAAAGGGTGTATGAGTATTGGGACAGACAGGGGAGGAGATTGATGCATCATCGTCTTAGCGCGGGCTCTCGTGATTTTAATAGACTACAGCGCAGGCTTCAGAAAGCTAGAGGAAAGGCAGAATTTTACCCCCTCTCTGCCGATATTACTCATTAGACTATTTCGACTTCAAGAAAGAGGGTAGGCAACGATCAGTAAATTGAGACAGACAGGGGAGGGGGGATGCGCGCTCTCATGATTTAAATAGACAACAGCGTAGGCGCTCTCAAAAAGCGGTATGAAAGGCAGAATTTCACCCTCTTGTCGTCCCCTATTCCAAAGTTCAAACTTTGTTCATCTCGGTGTACATGTACAAAGTAGAGAAACGTTAATCATGCAGCACCCGACAACCCACCTCGCGTCCAAGTCAGAGTTACCACTTACCAGACCTTGATTTACTTATGAGGTTATATGAATTTATGGATCTTTATGCCAACATACACACTATTTTCCTGGGTTGTTCGTAGATTCTAACCATCTATAGCATCCATTGGCAACCTGACCCCCATTGAACCTTAATATAAGCGTAACCAAACCTGAACGTAACCTAACCTGAGCTTAATTAAACCTGAAAATAACCTTACCTGAGCCCTAACCAAACCTGAACGTATCCTTACCTGAGCCCTAACCAAACTTGAACGTATCCTTACCTGAGCCATAACCAAACCTGAACGTATCCTTACCTGAGCCCTAACCAAACCTGAACGTAACCTTACCTTATCCCAGCCAAACCTGAACATGACCTCACCTGATCCCAGCCAAACCTGAACGTGACCTTACCTGCTCCCAACCAAACCTGAACGTGGCCTTACCTGATCCCAACCAAACCTGAACCTTACCTTACCTGATCCCAACCAAACCTGAACCTTACCTTACCTGATCCCAACCAAACCTGAACGTAACCTTACCTGATCCCAACCAAACCTGAACGCAACCTTACCTGATCCCAATCAAACCTGAACGTAACTTTACCTGATCGCTATCAAACCTGAACGTAACTTTACCTTATCCCAACCAAACCTAAACGTAACCTTATCTGAGCCCAACAAAACCTGAATATAACCTTATCTGAGCCTAACCTAACCTGCACCTAATTTTACCTAAACCTAACATACTATGAATAGTATGAGGGCTCAGGTTGCCGTATAACGCCCTTAGCCGAATACTAATCTTGCTCCCCCTACCTTTTAAACAATATCAGTATCAACAGCAAACAGCTGCCACAATGCATTCCTTCGTTGGCAGAATTCTGGCCTACCTTTTATGCTAATTTGGCAGAAATTCCTTTTGCAAATTTATTTTCGTACCATTGAAATTTAACCCAAGCCCAAAATGCAACGAACCCTTTAGCCAAGGAACGATTAACAATGCCCTATAATCAATACCCGCGGTAAGATCCTCTGAAACCAAAACTACGCGGAGTAACACAACTATGCTAATATTCGTAACGATAAATTTAATGTGTACAATCTTAAGGTGAACGTAATATCAGAAGTAAATAATTCTGGTAATATTTAATATAACTACAAAACAAAATAGGCAAAATTTACATAGAAATGTTGGAATGGGGTATTCAATTAAAGGGATACCCCAATACCTTCCGAAGTGTGTAAACTAGGAATTCATATATTTAAAAGAATGTATAACAATAGAACCATTTCAATAGCGGTTAAAAAGGAATATCCGGTATGTGTATCCAAAGTAATGAAATCCGTGATCAATACCATAGCTTTAAGTGTCCCTTTTTAATCCTTTCAACGTGGACTCATAGCTATTGCCAGAAGTATATAATACTTCTTTTCGAGAGAAGTGTACCACAAAGCGGGTTAATTTTAACATGATTCTTCCCAACATCATTTTACATTTGGAGCAAGGTTGCACGATAAATAGTTCCCTCGTCATTACTCTATTAGCCCTTATTTGCCAAGGCGCATGCGCTTGTGCGTTTTTGTCCCAGCTGGTCAAGACAATCAAGGTTTGTGGGTTGATTGCTGAGGATTTAGTAAATACCAAACAGTTATAGAATTCACCCCCACGGTGCGATAGTTACCCATCTGAAGTTTGATGAGCGGGAGAGCAAACAAAAAGGTGCATGAGCCTGGGAAGAATCATGTTACATACATAACTAAAGTATTAAGAGGATACAGAGTGTCATCCTTCTTCTATTATCCCCTTCTGCTATTACGTTCTTACACTCTGAACTGTATATCAACACCTTCTCACCTTGTGCCCCCTAAAACCCTGGGAAAAGAATTTTGTCTAGTGAGTGAGGAGATATTTCTACTTAAAATGCAAATGAGGCAAGAATTTTGGTGCAAATTCCCCTTTTTCCTTTGTACCGGGGCTCTTTTTCTCTCTCGAGAAAGTCTCGCATACATTTTCCACGCGTCATATAACAACTCCTTTATAGGCGAATCAAAACCAGGAATTTTTGCATCCGCACTGTAACCGTTGGTGGAAATATATTTTTCCGGGTTTTTATTTTTTTTGAGACATTATGTTTCATTTGGAAAATGAACTATAAGCCAAACGGAGACTATAACTGAAAGTGAACATATTTCTTACTGTTGATTTTCATTGCGACTGATTTTAATCTGAATGTTTTCGACGTGGTTCCACTTAAGGGACCTTGTTCCGAATTATTCCAGTTGGTCAACTCTTTGTTTCCTTTTTTTGTCTACTGTGTAATCATTACAATTCAGGAAGCGTATCTATAGTTTTAATCAGTAAATTACTTGTTTTAGTGTTGGGGAATAAATTAAATTAATGTAATTTGTAATTTGTTGTAATTTAAGATTATAAATTCGGGTTCAGGACTTCGGGGTGGCATAAATACTAAGTCATGCCATTTCAGGATGGTTACGTTAGCTAACTGTAGTTTTAATCAGTTAATTACAGATTTCAGTTTAATGGGAAAACATTAAATTACAATTTTGACGGTAATTTATAGTACTTTAAGGTTTAAAATGAAAGTTATGAGTGGCAAAAGACTAAAGGTTATTGACAAAAATTATTGGTAAATTACCATGGTAAACTTAAGGCACGTTTCAATTGGATATTAAATTTATATTACCATGGTAAACTTAAGGCGCTTTTCAATTGGATGGCAAAATATTACCATGGTAAAATTAAGGTACCTTTTAAATGGACGGAATTTTTTTTTATTACCATGGTGAAATTAAGGTACAATTTAATGGGGCGGTAAATTACCATGGTAATATTAAGTCGCAATTCAATTGGATGGTAAATTTAGATTGCCATGGTAAAACAATAGTACCCTTTAATTGGACGGGAAAATTTTTATTACCATGGTAATATCAAGGTTCATTTTAATGGGACGGTAAACTACCATGGTAAAATTAAGGTGCGTTTTAAATGGACGTTCAATTACTGACTTCAAGTCCTCCTAAATGCAGATAAGAAATTGGATTTATTTCGATTTCTATACTTCTAATTTAAGACAGCATTGAAAAGGCTTTTCTTCGAGAATCGAAGTAGATACGTACCTTTAACTACGTTACTATCTCCCGGTGAAAAATTACACCCATGGTTGTACAGGTCAGATTATATAGCTTCTTTTCTTCGAGACTGGTCGGGAATGCATTACCATAAACATGGGTAATAAAAATTTAGGATTCCCTTCACCTTTTTGGCGCTTACTTTCTTTCTGGGGTTCTACCACTACCACACCACACACCCTGGCTGGCACTGCCCCGAAGATTTATTAAAAGGGAATGCCTGTACATACATATATTGTCGTACTTGTATTAGGCGAAGGATTATGAGCCTTAAGGAAATGGTAACCCTTTAGCTGTAGCCCTTCAAATATTGGAAATGATTTAAATAAGAAATTCTACACTCTCCAGAAGAGCGCTCCTTTTCCACGCTGAATTTATTTATTGAAGGAAGAACCTTCCTTACCCGGAATCTAAAATTTCTTCTTTTTTTCTTGGGTGAAATATGTTACGCTCGGATCGAAGTTTTTAAAAGGAAATCTTTGGAGTGTTTGGATATATTTTTTGGAGGAGAGAGGTGGTTGGTGAGATCAGGGAGGATAGAGGTAAGACGGAGCCGTAATGATGATGGGCGATCTGCGGAAATGTATGATGTATCCCAGTGTACCTTGCGCATGTATGCCCCCTACCCTTCGGTAGGCATTTGTTGTACCACCATTGTATTTGTATGGGAACTGGTTAGCTTCGTTTTTAAGACACAGGGGGCATCAAATACGTTTCCGTACCCTACGACCCTACCGAAATGGCACTAAGGATGCTGGGAGGATTTCGTTGTTGACGTAGATGGGGTACTGCAACGTTATAGGTATGGGGGTTACTGTTCCGTCCCTCTTTCCTTCAAGGTGAGATGGCGTTGAAATGTTTGTGGACATGAAAATGGGTAGTATGATAATCTGGTCCCAGAGTACCTTGCGCACGCTCCTATTTTTGGTAGGGGATTATAAAGCACTGCCACCTACCGTTGGATTTGTGCTCCCTGCCGTCATTTAAAAATAGAAGCTACTTTTCCAACGATGCTGGGAGGATTTCGGTGCCTTTCGGCAGATGAGGGTATAGGTATGGAGATTTCTACTCCTTCTCACCTCTCTCCTTTAAGGTATATGTAAGAAAAGGACAAATTTTAAGCGCAACAGGGAATTTCACCCATCTATGCCTTCTTAAAACTACAAGACCTTATTAGAATTTTTTCCCAAATACTTACTCGATAAGTTTTAATGTAAGTATAACCACGGGCTCGTGGTATAACGCTTCTCCAAGGCCTTAAGTATATAGGCCAATTGATTTAAAAAAATGTAGACTTTATTTTATTGGCATAGATCTGTTTTTAAAATCAAATATTATTAGTAATATCTTTAAATCCCATTCCCATTTCAAACCTTAACCAAATACAGACTCTGTTTTATTTAATCTCCAATTTTTAATCCTCCCAGGCTAGAAAAATTTAAAAAGAAATCAAATACCGGAAGTAATATTTCAAACACCGGTATGGGTTTAATTAAATTTGCGATTTGAGACGAAAAAAAAAGAATGTAAATTAGCCTAAACGTTAATTTAGTTTCATTTTTATTATCACTTTTTTTCCACCCACCCTCGAGCTCGTGTGTGCCCTTATCTAATTTGAAAAATACTCGTTATGCAAATTTTGAAAGTTCCCTAGCTACGCGATTCTCTGCCCAAACCATAAGTTTATAAGATATGTTCCATAAGCATGACACTACCTATACTTCGTAATCTTAGAGACTTACAGCTCGAGCTAGTTCGAGAACGACAAGCGAGAATTGACTACACTCGGTTAGTTTTTCAGTCCATCTTAATTCGTAGTTAGTCTGTGCTAAGCCTTTGACAGCGCCTCACCAGGCGTCGCTTTACCTCGAATCTATGACCTACGTCACTTCATGACAAGCTACAGTTTGTAACCAGTGACAAACTTATGGAAAGTATCTTATAAACTTATGCCAAAACGAAGTTTTCGAATCGATAATTTAATTCTCAAGGGATCGTAAAAACTTCTTAAATACATTTTCTACCTCGGTAAATGAAGTGAAGCAAATTTTCGCGCTTCTGTTTTTTTAAAAAAAAACTGAACAAACACGAGTTGAGAGACACTGGTCCCAATTTCCAAGGGAATATTATAATGCTTCTAAATTAAGTTTTTAAGAACCTTCTAAGCGGTTTTCATTTTGAGGTAATGAATTAGAAAATGGAATTAGTCGAACCCATGCATGATACAACTAATGAAAGTCTGAATGATATCAGAAGTTCATAAGATATGTTCCATAAGTTTGGCACTGGTTACAAACTGGAGCTTGTCATGAAGTGACGTAGGAACACGATGTTCTGATACTTTGCAGTAGGAAAGAAATGCCCTCTCCAATGTATGGACGCAAATTTTACCCACAGTACCATAATTTCATAAGATATGTTCCATAAGTTTGGCACTGGTTGCTTAGAGCTTGTCATGAAGTGATGTAGGTCATAGATTCGAGGTAAAGCGACGCCTGGTGAGGCGCTGCATCAAAGGCTTAGTAGAGAATAAATATGAAGATGGACTGTGTAGTCAATTCTCGCTTGTCGTTCTCGAACTAGCTCTCAGTCTGTAGTATTACGAAGTATAGCTACTGACAAACTTATGAAACATACCTTATAAACTTATGTTAATATGTTTTGCAACGTATGACCAGCTCGGCTTTTTCTGATATTAAACTTTAGAAAACAGGGTTTTAAATTGAACTTGCATTTGAGCGTATTGGTCAAAACCGGAGACAGATAAAAATAACTCTAAACTTGATACTTTCTTTTCTTATATTGTTAAGAATTTAATTTGTAAATCATTTGTTTAAATCAACCGAGTTTTTGCAAAATTTGTGAGGTGAAGAGTAATTTAAGAATGTTTAGGGTAGGAAAGAGACAATATACTTTCTCGATTCGACGACTCAAGCGTCTTTATTGATTTTTGGTGAGAAATTTCATAGCGTAAAGGAATTTCTAAAACATTTGATGAAAAAAATGTGAGCGCCAAAAAATGGAGATGTAGGCTTCTAGAGTAAGGGGTTATAGTGTGATATTTCCGCCTCCGGATTTCGAAGAATGCGCCAACGCAGCCTAAGACGGTGCGCAGTGACTTTACGATTATAACCGGGACTAGATTCGTCCATGTTTCTCTAAAAAAAAACCGTATGCACTAATCACGTGATATCTCAATTGTATTAGTTGCAATGGTTGTTTCTACTATAGTATTGATGTGTTTATATGCCTGGTGTTTCAAAGAAACCACGTAGTACCTAGATTTCTATGGACGATTTTGAGTCGAAAATGTAACTTCTATGACAGTTTGTTCTAAGGGCCATCTTTTACAGAGTTATGATTGGGGTGTTTTAGGGATGACCTCTTAAATTTAATTAAGAAACTGAAAGACAATGATTTTTAATTTAATTAAGGGATCATCTGTAAAACAGTCCAATCATTACTTGTTAAGGGTGTCCCTTTGGGTCAAGATGTCATAGAAGTTACATTTTCGACTCAAATTTGATTGGTCATGGAACCCATTGTATCCTGGTCCTACCACTCTCCCATTTTGCAACACCCTGTGTATAATCCCCAGTAATACGACGGGAGTTCCTGTAGTAGCTCGTGGTATCACATGACGTGATAGTCTATTCTTACCTTCACAATCTGAACGTTGGACTGTCCGTCCATTCCTGTCCTGCAGGTGTTGAAAGTCCGTAGGCGATGTCGTCCGATGGCCATTTCTTTCATAGGAAGCAGTGCCAAGAAATTTAGAGATAAAAGATGTCTTCCTGTTCCATGACGCGACCCCCATTATAATATATCATATTTTTCCTGTTCTCTCGTACATACTGCATTGCAAGATTGCTATTGGTGCAATGGCGTCCTTGTTTTGTTTTTGTTTTTGTTTTGCCAACGTAACGCAAATTGTGCCTAATATATTTGTTTCTCTTGCAGTACAGGGAGGGACCAATGTAATGAGGTTTATAATCGTAAATCGCCTTATGTTTACTGTTCATATCTGCTTTTAACGAACATATGCGGTCTAAAGACGCCATATCCGAAGTTCATTATGTTGATTATTTTTCTACTGTCAATGTCTTTTTTAATGTCCACTTAAGTTGACGTAAAACCTAGCCATGCTGGTTGGTTTATTGCGAGGGTTTCCTTAATATTGGTAATATCAGAAGTATATAATATGCTTCTCTTCAAGAGAAGTGTACCATCCACAAAGCGGGCGGAGTAATTGTAACATGATTCTTCCCAACATCATTTTACATTTGGAGCAAGGTTACTAAACCGAATCACATACGCGATAAAAAATTCCCTCATCATTACTTTATTAGCGCTTAACTATTTGCCAAATAGATATCATAAATAAATTTTTGTCCACGTTAAGACAATCAAGGTTTGTGGTTTGTTTGCTGGTGATTTAGTACCAAACAGTTATAGAATTCACCATACCACGCTGTGCGATAGTTACCCATCTGAACTTTGATGACCAGGAGAGCAAAAACAAAAAGGGTGCATAAGTCTGGGAAGAATATATAATGTTACGTAACTAAAGTATTAAGAGGATACAGAGTGTCATCCTTCTTCTATTATCCTCTTCTGGTTTGGTAAGACTTAGAATGGCGTGAAGTACAGCTACTCATCCGAATGAAATATCTCTATAAACCCACGACAAATTCTTGAGCCATCGTATTGCGGCACCGTGAAGATTCTCTGAATCCTACGGACTGTCTTAATAATGTTAATAATACCGAATGTAATTGCGCATTGTATTTACATGGAATTAGGAGGCAGCCATCGGGCTCTCTGATTATTTTCTATATTATATTCAGATTAATTCTTTCTTAAGCAATCTTTTGCTTGATCGTATCCTAAAGATGACCAAATCAATTTTTGCGCAACTTTCCTTTGTAGCTTACGTATATTCTTTGGTGGTGCGGGGGCACGGATTATTGTTAGTTTTCCGTAACTCAAAAGAGACGTTATATCACGAACTAAGAAAAGGAATATCATATTTTGTTCGACGAGCGTCGTCGTCGCAGCGCGTTCTGGCGTAAAATAAGAATGCACGCGATATTATATTGCAACTTCGAATGTCGGCTTTCCCGCCCTTATACTTTTCTATATGACATCGTAAGTTTATGGCGATAAGACTGCATTTTTCAACGTCCAATGTGACAACAGATATTGTCTTTTCACTGCCTCGCCACAGAGAGCCCTGATTCCTCCATTGTCGCCATTAGAGCGCTGGTTTTCCAATAGACCCAACCAACAAATAAACAATTTGGGCTGGTCTCGCCACCATCTAAGGGATAGGATCACGTGACTAACAAAGTTGACTGTAGTACCATCTGTCGTTGAGCGACAAAAATAAATCTCTTATTTTTCTGATTGGATTAAAACCGGTTCTGCGCATGGCAAAATCAGGCCAATCAGGTTATCCCTTTCTCGCCTCAAAACCCAAGCACGACATCTGAGCCGTTATAAAAATTCAAAAGATTTGTTGTTCCAATTCCAAAAAGGTTGGTTGGATCGAAGTACATCAGTTTGTCCTTTTGTAAGATTTTGAGTCGTGATATAGTGGTAAGGGCCACCGTTATGATTGGAGTGTTTAACGGATGACCCCTTAAATTATGTGAGAAACTGAAAGGCATTGCTAATTTCGTTTAATTAAACAGCCTAATCCAAACTTTTAAATGGTGGCTCTTAGGGTAAAATGACACGGAACATTTTCAAACAGGTCCGGATCAAGGGGGGGGGGGGGTGAAGTGGCACTGGCCCTTGGGCGCCAGGGTTGTTGGGGACGCATTGAGTTAAACTATTCACCCCTAGCAACACTTGCTGATCCTTTTTTTTCGGCTTAAGGGGGCGCATATTATCTCGCCCCGGGGGTGCAAAATTGCTTAATCCGGCCCTGTTTTCGACACAAAATCTATCATAGAACTCTCTGTGCTTTGGTAATACCACCTTCTTTTTTTGGAAAACCCGGTCTTTATAACATAGGAACTCTATGGATACCTTGAAATCTTAAAGGACACTGGTAAAGTATCGGGTGGTACCAGATACGAACGTGGTTAGCTTTGAATTGTAGTATTTCAAGGTCATGAGGTATGAGCTCGTGGAAACCGCATAGGTACGTTCTCGGCCCGGGTCATTAATGACTTTGCGTCACGTTGAAGTCTTAGTATTGTAAGCTTATGATGTCATATGCCGTTAGTCTTTGAAATGGAGACACGAAGCTAGGGAACGTCGTATGCCTAGCGAACACTGGCATACTATGTCCACCCCGCCGATTTTCTTATTGACTGCGGATACTTATTCAAGAAGAAAACAAAAATCTACAGCACATAGAGAATATTAGAACAGCTTGCCCTAAGCAGATGTTGCGACTAAAGGTTTCCCCCCCCCCCCGCACCCGGGTTCAGGCAAAAGTTATATATATATATTTTTGACATAAGTCCGCTCCCCTTGCATGCCGTTGTCCCTTGCTTGAACAAAACTCGCAAATTCCGGACTGAATATAATAGTACTTTGCTGCCTCACTTTGACATTTTTTTAGTTTTAGCCAAATTGCCTAAAATGTGCAGCACAGTACGATGTAATCTCTTCAATATACAGTAATAGAGTAACAAGAGTATTGTGTACAGGTTGTTTCTGAAAGGTCTGCCAGAAATTAAAGAGCATCTGATGTTCTTTTGTGAGATTTCAAATGGGAAATGTATGTTCAATGACATTTTCCGGTCCGGATCAATGTTTTCAAGTTAAGATTGTCCAGAGTATTTTACGGATGACCCCTTAAATTTAACATAAGAAACTGAAAGACAATGATTTCTAATTTAATTAAGGGGGCATCCCTAAAACAATCAAATCATAACTCGGAAACGGTGTCATGGACTGAAAAATGGAGATACAACATTATTGACTCGAAATCGCCCTAATTAACTTCTGATGGATCTTTCTATCAGAAACACCCTGATAATCTTTTAAATAAGTCAAACTTTAAAACTTAATGCGCTCGTCGCCTGGGGACTTTTTCGTTTTGCTTCGAGATTTTGTGATTCTCACAGGCATATGTTAGAATTATTGTTCTATTTTTATTGAAATAACTTGTAAAATGTACGACATTTCAAATCGGAGCTGTCTTTCTAAAGTATTAAAGAAGATATCAAGTGACTAAGTTAACTGCAAAGTAGACAAGGATCAGAAAATCTTTTAGTTGTACAAGGGAATTGATGAAAAGTTTGTTGTTCAATAGTGAAGAAAACATATTGGGGAGTGGGAATGATGCGGCAATGAAGAGTCCCAGTGTACCTCGCGCACGCCCCTACCCTTCGGTAGGCCATTGTTAAGTGCTGCCGCGTAGCGCCATTGTATTTGTACGAGAACTAGCTTAGTTTTTTTTTGGAGACACAGGGGACATAGTCCACGTCTCCGTACCTACGGAAACGCTGAGCATGCTGGGAGGATTTCGTTGTTGCATGCCGTAGATGGGGGTACAGACTTCAACGTTATAGGTATTTTGTTTCCCGCTTCATCCCACTCTCCTCCAAAAATGTATGAGAAACTTCCAATATGTAAAATAAGAAAGTCACTTTGTTTTATGAAAATTCTACGTGTCTTTTTGTCCACTTCAGCAATGTTGCAATCTTGGACCCCCAAAAGAAAAAAGAAAAAAAAATCTAATATTAGACAGATGCCCTAGTTCTTCGCCTTTCTTGAAAAATATCGTATTTTTCGTATATTTCTTATAAATTCTTTCCCCATTGTTTCTATTCTATACTATACTATATGGGCATAAAATCTGGCATATTTTATGCTAGGTATGTACATAATGGTACCCTGTATAATACAGATGGCAAATATAGGCTCATCGCCTTCGGGAGATTTAGGAAAGAACTTAGGCTCTCAGTCAAAGCATAAACTTATAATACCGTCTTATAAGTATGTTACGGAATGATATTTTCAACGAGCAGGCGTTCTGTATAGATGGGTTGATGGGTGGCGTCCCCTGGTAGCGTGTTTCTCTTAAAGAAGTGCCACCTGGTGGCGGATTTTTCGGAAACATAATTCATATCGCTTACTGTGGTTTTCATCGATTCTTCTACTATTTATAAGACCTATCTGCGCAGTGAAACACCCAGGAAATATCTCCGAATGATTTTAAAAATCGAATCAGTTTGAGATTTCATAGATAATTTGGAATTTGCACCTTCGACAAATCGCATAACGCCCTGCCTTCTTGTTAACAAAATTCTCGTGCCACGCTCCATATCGGATGAAATATAGCGCAAGATTTGATAAAAATATTTTTTTTGTTAACAGAAGTGCTGGCGTTACGTGATTGGTCGGAGGTGCCAATTTCAAATTATCTATGATATCTGAAACTAATTTAAATAATAAAAAAAAAAACCGACTTGACGGGGGGAAAGAAACTACTACTCGCAGTAGGGCATGGCTCTATTTTATTCCAAAAACCTTTAGTAGAAGATGGCGCCACAGTCTCTATAATTTTGACTCGCATGGACACAGCAGATACTCTATAGACCACTAGAGCATTCTCATACTTACGTAGAGTATTATAGGGCTATAGTAAAAGAGATCAGGAATAACATATCTCGGGGATAGAGTACTAGCCATTGGAAAGATGTATGGTTATAGGCTAACACATTTCAAATATTGAGTGTTATGATTATGTATATAAAGAGAGAGTGTATACTACTTTAGAAGTTAGATGAAAAAAAATAGACTTTGAGAAATACTTTCCATATAGGCCTAATTATCATATTTCGTGTAGTTTTGACGTGCGCCAAAAACTGTTCTCATGCGAAGTAGGTCTATCTTCCTAGTTAGGGCATAAGTTCATAAGATATGTTCCATAATAAGTTTGTCACTGGTTAATGAGAGCTTGAAACGTCATAGATTCGAGGTAAAGCGGCGCCTGGTTTTGGCGCTGTCAAACGCTTAGTACAGACTAAATAGGAAGATGGAAGTCTTGCAAAATTAACCACCGAGTGAAGGACTTCAATTCTCGCTTGTCGTAATGCTGTAAGTCTCTAGCATTACGAAGCATAGGTAGTGTCAAACTTATGGAACATATCTTATAAACTTATGGTTAGAGTGGTTTTGTTTCCCAGAGATGGAACTAACCACTCGTGAAAAGTAAAAAAATTATGTCTTGAAAAACGTTTGAAGTAACTTGAACCAGAAAATTGCAATAATAACAATATTAAATTTCGTGTTTGAACCTCAGCCTTTGAAATTTAAAATGAATTCATTTCAAGTGTAAAATCAGGTCAAAAACGTTTCTTGACCTTTGAACTACAAAATTTCCCGAAGTAACATTGTTTTAAATGAACGAATCCAAACTGAATTTAATCGATTTATTTTAATCGATGTAAGACTCGGGAAATATCTCTTTTTCTTGTAGAGAAAATTCGATAAAACTTGAGAAAGTTTTTTCAGTAGTTTTGACAGGCCACTTCCTATATTTTCATTTTCAATTTTATCTTTTTGTCTAGACTAAACAAAGAAAGGGTTAAATATAAAAAACAACAAAATAATTAAAGAGAAAAAAAAACGTAACAGTTTTCTTCAATCTCATATCGAGTTTCATCATAAACCTGTAGATCCTGCCAAGGAAATTTTCTCTCACTTTTTATAAAATATATTTTTCCTGAACGTATAACTTAAAAGAAAAAGAAAATTCCATGGCATCTTTTAGTTCCTTCCTTTAGTTTTCATCCATTATTATACAGGGACTATACCTTATCTCTCTTGTCTCAGAACCAATAGGGGTACGACCTAGACATAAGCCCTGGGACTGAGAGATAAAAAGAAGCCAAACAGGAGCCTTAGTATCTATTGGCTCAGAGCCAAAAGACAAACTTTATATGCCCCGAAGAAAAATCGAAGTATCGGGTAAAAATCTGTTGGTCCACACAGTCAAAATGATGAGCAAAGAGAGAGGGTGAGATTGTGTATTCAGTTACAATCTTGGAAGGTACCAAATACGCGGGCGAGGGAACGTGTATTCTATACAGGGTGTTTCTGGTAAGTCTGCCATAAATTAGGGTCGAACCAAGAAGTGATATGTAGTTTATTAGGGAGAAGGTATAAATTCGTCACATTTCTAGCTTTATCTCCAGTCCGAACGTAGGTCCGGAGTTAATCCCCGCCTCTAAATTACAACCAGCATCTCATTGGTTCTTGAAAACTCACGTCAGCGCGACGCGAATGACGAAAATTACGTACTTTCCGAGTGAGAAGAGGCGAAATAGCCCGGCCTCCTTTTACGTCCCCCTTGTATTTTGAAAAGGGGACTGGGACAATGGCGTGCGAATACTTAGGCATCTTATACCTTTTTCCTAATAAACTAGGTATCATTTCTTGATTAAACCTTAATCTAGAAGAAGTGTACTATGGGTAGAAATATGGTTACGCTTGTAAAGTAAAGCTCCACACACGTGTGACTATGTCCTGGTTTTGGGGGCAAAACAGTGTTTGGGTTCCCATATCTCCATAACTAAACGTTGTAGCCCCAAGGTTCTTTGATGAAACTTTCCACTCAGTTAGACCCATAGAACACACCCTCTAATTTATGGCAGACTTATCAGAAACACCCTTTTATGAGAAACTGACAACTTCTCTAGGTTACGAGCTAAGCCTAACCGGGTTTTCTTGGATAGGGAGAAACTTTTTTAAAAAATCCAATAGTTGAAAGATGTTCCCAACCTCCTTTCAACTTTATCCCCATCGTCCCTTGCTACAACGTCAACTTAAGCTCAAAGTGAAAAATAACTCACCTTAAGCCTTGGTTTATACTATGATGTTGCTGGTTTGCCTCCATTTTTCTGTGGGGGGAAAATAACCAGGGTAACTTGTGACTAGACTCGAATACTCAAATTGGTATAACGTAGACACATGTCCAACGTTGAGCTTGAATCGTCTGGTCAGTAGTTGCGTATCTTCAGCTAGCAAAATCAAATTTATCAGGTTTTTATAGCTCAGGATTTGTATGATTTCGAAATGGATCTAAGTCTGCTTAAGATTGGGAGCCTATTTCGCGCGTTATTTGGATATCACTATATTTTTAAACCAGGGATATTTTTTTATCACAGCTTATACTGGTGTGTGTGTACATTTTCTGTGTCAGATTTGTATGGATTTTGGGATGAAAATTGTGGTTTATTTACTTTTTTTTTTGCCTGTGAGAGGATGAGATCTAGCCAGCAATGACTTGTTCGACAGATAGCGATGTATTTTGTATGAGGATAGTCCTTTTTTTAGTAGAACCCAGCATTAGATGGGGTAAATGTTTCCTTTGAAAACCTCTCTGTCAAATTTCTACTAGGGTTTTTGGTTGGGTTCTACTATAGAGAGCTTGCAGATGGGATAGTAGTACGTCATACCCTCCCAAGTCTTATCGCTATTCTGGTAGCAATATTGGGTGGTCTCAGCTTCATTCCTGCTTTAAATCCACCAATATGGCAGCGTAAATTATGTCACGAGACTCAGCTCCTCCTCCAACTGAAAGCTCTCTATACAGAGTGTTTTTGAAACGGTGGTATAGCTGGCAGGATCGAAGAACAGTGGACACTCTGGGCGATTTTGAGTCTAAAATGTAACTTTTATCTCCTATCTCCATTTTGCCGTCCGGGCCACTGTTTTCGAGTTATGATTTGAGTGTTTTATGGATAACCCCTTAATTAAATTAGAAATAACTGCCTTTCAATTTCTTAATTAAGTTTAAGGGGATCATCCGTAAAATACTCTGGATACAATCTTAACTTGTAAACAGTGGCTTAGAAGTTACATTTTCGTCTCAAAATCGATTTCCCAAAGAACATCCCCCTTAATTTATGCCAGACTTATCAGAAACACCTTGTATTATAGAAATGAGTAGTTTGCGAAATTAATTAGGCAGGAGAAGCGCCGTAAGGTCACCTTGACTGAACAGAGCCTGGATATACGATACTATTTTAGCATTTCTACAGAGCCTTTCCCTTTAATGAAGTTTATTTGTTTTTGGGGGGACTTGCAGCAAGACCCAAAGAAACGATTTATACACGAGCCACTGGCTATCCTATCCTAAGAAAGTCTTGCAATTATTCTCTTTCTATCAAGGTCCATAGCGCGAATAAACAACAAATCGCGAAAAAGAAACACAACTCTCTCTCTCTCTCTCTCTCTCTCTCTCTCTCTCTCTCTCTCTCTCTCTCTCTCTCTCTCTCTCTCTCTCTCTCTCTCTCTCTCTCCTATCCGTTGTCCAATATCCGGCGCCTTGATTGTCTTAACACGGATTTCTAACTTAGGATAGGTTTTTCCATGAATACTTTATATGGGCCGATTGGCATTAGGCCTAACTCTCGTACGTTAATGAAAGGAAGGTAAATTTTACCGTGGAATTGTTTCCCCAAAGTATGCCTTCACTGCATTCACCATCTCATAGTGAAAGCCTTAACGGATCGCTAACTGTCCGGGAAAGAGATCTAAGATCTAAAGATTTATCAGGGAATAAACTGCGACTGTGAGTGAGTTCACTGTGATGGCAGAATTAACTGCAACCAGAAGTATATAGTACTTCGCTTCGAGAGAAGTGTACCTACAACAAACAAAGGGGGTAATTGTAACATGATTCTTCCAAACATCTTCCCTTAACATTTGGAGCAAGGTTACTCGATAAATAGTTCCCTCATCATTACTCTATTAGCGCTTAACTATTTTCCAAGGCGCATGCGCTTGTGCGTTTTTGTCCCACGTCAAGACAATCAAATTTTGTGGGTTGATTGCTGAGGATTTAGTACCAAACAGTTATAGAATTCACCCTAGCACGGTGCGATAGTTACCCATCTGAAGTTTGATGAGCAGGACAGGAAACAAAAAGGGTGAGCCTGGGAAGAATCGTGTTAAGAGGATGCAGAGTGTCATCCTTCTTCTATTACCCTCTTCTGCTGCAACTTAGGTTTGGGCTGTAGTAGATTTTCATCGTCAAAAATGTCACAATAATAGGCCCATTTTGGTTAAATGTCTTTGTTTCTATTTTTGTTTTTGTTCTTCAGGAGAAATCGAGGTAAATTTAAGTAAGGGTAAATAAGATTTCAGAAACGTTTTTTGTTTATTCTTTCTAAGCCTTGGTGGTTTTCATTTTATCACCAGTTTATTTCCTTTTTTTCGTGGCAAATGGCGACAATTTGGGGCGTACCGCTTCTTGGAAAGTGTTTCTAAGATATTTTGGTGATGAGTTCCGCTATGGTTAGAATTATTGACACACTGGCAGTTTTTTCAAAAGCAGGAATGTCAATTTAGACAGTTGTCCTTATTCCTTACCTTTGAACTGTTTTTAAAGATCCAAAGGTGTGTGGGCAATTACGAGATTTATTGTTATTCCGACTTTAAACCACCATGCCATCGCCCATCAGTGTTAGTCTGACCTGTCAATACCCTTTAACTGAGAAACCCATTCACTACACACTGCAGTTCCTCGGTATAGGGCCTACGCTTTCCGTTTCAACAAATCCAAATAGACGGACGGTCTAACAACCATCCCGATGTCAAAGTTCAACGAAGAAAACCATAGTCTTACCTCTAGATTTGGGGAAAAGTGTAGTAGATTCGAGTTGCGGCAACCGTGCCATCCAATTCCAGCGAAAGTCTGATTGTAAATACACGTCCTTGTCCTTTACAGCTTTATTTGTCTTTTCACACTTTAGTGGGTCAGGATTTATGTCAAATTGAGAGTACAGTTCGAGTGATAGTTAGCTACCCTTTACTTATTGCGAACGAGAATACATTAACTTGCGCTAAACATTGTTGAACTAAGAGTGTGAGATACGCTTGTCTCATTATCACGAAGTTAAGATTCCAACTTGATTTTTCCTTTAGTTTTTACTTTTTCCACAGCTCAGTCACATTACGCCGAACAGCTGGTCAGAGAAATTCGGAAATAAGTCGGCTATATGAAAATTTGAAAGTTTAATAAAAAAAAATTAAGTCCAATTTCAAGGGCCATTCAGGCTAGACGTCGGTGAAGTTGCTTTCAACCAACCCTTCATTCACTTAATTAGACTGTTCACGCTTGCTTCATTCGAATGTAAGGTTATACTTCTAAATTTTGAGTTTCGGATAGAACTTCTACCAGAAGTGAGATAAGGGACTAGAAGTAAAGTGCTCAAGCATTGGTAACAGATCCTGGCACTAGTGAACAAATTTGAGGATTTTATGCGCCTACACTAGAGAGAAAAAAATTGGTCGAGTTCCAAAAAAACTTTCCTACCCCCTTCCCCTCAACCTAAAGCCGCGGAACACGGACGACGCGGGTGCTTGAATCTAGTTCGGCCGTCTACCGCCGCGAGCGTCTCACGTTTTGGAGGGAAAATTCAGAAACCGCTACTAGAGGGCCAACCGTTGGTGTGTTATCAAGAATATTCACTTTCGCCAAGTGAAGAATTTGGTTACCTCGATACTTCTAGTCCCTTATCTTACTTCTGCGTCTACTTACCAGACAACCCCGAAATGAATGAATAGACGCGTACGCTATCCTTTAACATCTTCAAGGAAGTCTTTGGAGTACTTTTCTTCTATGTTCATATATACTTGTACTATACTTACCTACTAGAGTTGCTGCGAGTTCCACTCGGGTTGATTCTGTACGTCGGGCTGATCAGTTCCGCGAGACTTATCGTAGAGAGAGAGAGAGAGAGAGAGAGAGAGTACTCTTTGGAATGTTTAACTCCCTCGCTCTAATGGACTGGTGTACTCTTGGTGTACACTAGCGCGGATCTAACTGCGTATACTGTGTCGGATCGACTTCAATCCGAGCGTGTTCGGCTTCGTCGAATTTTGACGCCTATTTGCGCCCCTCCAAGCAGACTTTAGTTTCTTGAAACACTACCTCCTATTGCTTGGAATGTGTCAACAGAAGTTCATTCTTAGTAGGCGTTAAGGATACCCACGAAGAGTTGAGCTGTTACACCCAAGTTGTGATTTTTGTGGTCGGCGAAGTAGAATGCCATCGTGATAACTATTTAGGAACACAATCTCTGTTGTCTAGACTGTGACTTCTCAACCGTCATAGACCGAAATTTTCAGTAAACGCTAGTGATAATATCGATTCACTTGCAAAAGTAAATCAAATTGTTAGGGGCATGACCTCTGTTGTCTAGACTCTGTTTTGGGAACAGCCAAAGGTCGAAATTTTCAGTAAACGCTAGTGATAATATCGATTCATTTGCAAAAGTAACTCAGATTGTTAGGGGCATGACCTCTGTTGTCTAGACTGTGTTTTGGGAACCGGCATATAGGCCTAATTTTCCAGTAAGAGCGAGTGAGAATAGTCTGCTACTACGAACTTTCTGGTGACGTCAGATCCTCCTATCTCTTACCTCGGTTTTGGCTTCCATTTTGGAAGCCGTCAGCTCAGGCCATACAATTTTGACTACCAATATGGACTTCACGTCCCCGTAGCTCCTCCCCTCTAAGTACCACCCTCTGGTATCTCGACAGCTTGATACCAAATTTGTTAATGTCTATATCTGAACGCGAACCACTATAGTTCTGATATCACAGTTTGACCTAATTTTGAAGCCTTGAAGAAAGGTTCACAGAGGCTGATTCGGGTTAAGGGTACTCTAGTTGTATTTTTAGGCGTGGTTCATAATAGGCAGGTTAGGTTTTACTTCGATCAATGGGCTATTGAATGATGTTAAAGGAGCTAGATCGAAGCTTTTATTTGAGGATAAGACCTTAGTCTCTCCTCTATTTGATGGGCAAAGATTGGCTTGTCTGTCTCTCTTTGCCTCGATAACTTGGGAATCAGAATCGAAAGGGAAACTGATAGGGATTCGATATACCCTTGGTAAATTTACAATGACAGTGGAGCCAATGAAGAAATAGTATCAAACCACCCTTGGTAATGGTCCCAGGTGATGTTGTCCTTTGTATTAGGCTTTTGACTTCCTTTGCTGGCTCCGTATAATGTGATAGGTATAGGGTTTCGATTCGTTTTGACTTTTTGCTAAATTCTCGATTCTAGGAACAATATCAGGTCATTGAAATGTAAGATCCCATTTTAGCTATTAATGGCTGAAGAACACTGAAGTGTATTGTATTGCCATTATGTCCGAAACCATACGTTTTCAAAGATATTTAAAGGTATACTAGCTGTTACCACGCTGCGTCACTCGCGTGTATAAAATGATATAAAGAATGGGTAGATTTTACTGATGACTAATATTTTTGTAGCACCTTAGGAGCGAAGGCACTCGGCATTGCCCGTCAGCCCGTCGGGATACTTTTTTTTATTAATTTTCATGCGAACATTATTCCATAAAGATGGGTTTTTAAGTTTTTGGCCGCCATTTAAAAAGATGGCAACAAATCGAACCCGAAAGACCATTCAGTCCGTCTATAGGTTGAAGGAAACCAGTGTACTAAATATTTGTGAAATCGGTTGAAACGCGTGGACGTTGTAGCATAGAGAAGATTTTTTACATTTCTGCAGGCACCATTTATTAAGATGGCGGTGGATTGGAAAAATCTTTCTTAGTACGCGCCTTCTACTAATTAGTAACGTTCCTGCAAATTTTCAGCCTTTTAGGGCAAGCGGTTTGGGCTGGGCGTTGACTATCAGTCAGTCTCTCAGTCAGTCAGAACTTTTATATTTATATGATTTATATAGATATAGGTGTGAACTAGTTAGTACCTACATTAAATTGGGAAAATTTGTATCATAAAATCAATTTTATTGGTACACGCAATCATTTAAAATTAATTTACAAAAATATTTAATTCTGACAATTTGGTAAAATGCGATGTTACGGAGGCTCTAACTGTTTGAAGTAAAAGTTGTGCACGCTATTTATAAAAATACTCCTTAAATCTGAAAGTATAACGTGATATCAATGTTAATTTTGATCTTATAGCAGCTGGTTTCTTGTTATACAACACAGGTAAAAACACGTGCACAGTAAAGCTCAGACTTAATTTCAAGCTTATATTTCTGTATCCTCTCAAATCTGATTTATGTAGTACCAAGAAGCGATATTTAGTTTACTAAGGGGAATTCGCCACATTTCTAGCTTTATCTCCAGTCCTAACGTAGGTCCGGAGTTAATCCCCGCCTCTAAATTACAACCGGCATCTCATTGGTGCTTGAAAACTCATGTCAGCGCGACGCGAATGACGATAATTCCGTATTTTCCGACTGAGGAGAGGCAAATTTGCCCGGCCTCCTTTTATGTCCCCCCTTGTATTTTAAAAGGGGGACTGGGTCTATGGCGCGCGAATACTTAGGCATCTTATACCTTCTCCCTAGTAAACTAGATATCGGTTCTTGGTAGTACTACTAGATCGATTCAAATGGACTTTTAAGCATTGTTAGATAAAGGTCAAAGGTAAAGTTAGGTTAGGTAAACAACCGTTGGTAATAGAGTATCAATTCCTCAAAATTTTGTTACTAGCCTGCTTTGTTTTGGTATAGGGATATCCCCGAAGATCCAACTATATTACATTTACTAGTTTACTAAAGCTACTACTAATAATTAACAGTTATCCGATCACAACAAATAAGCAATATTAATTATTGATTGACCTTACGCTACAAATATAATTGTACGTTTAATTCGGGTCTGAAATGAATATTTGAAAATTACCAAACAAACACAATAGAATAATCTAAATTAAGAGGAGATTTGAAATATTGAGTATATCAAAAAATATTAATTAAACCATAAGTTTATAAGCAATGTTACATAAGTTTGTCACTGGTTACAAACTGGAGCGTGTCATGAAGTTATTGAAGTAGGTCATAGATTCTTGTAAAGTGATGCCTGGTGAGGCTCTGTCAAAGGCATGGTACAGACTAAATAGGAAGATGGACTGTAAAATTAACCGAGTGTGGTAAATTCTCGCTTGTCGTTCTCGAACTAGCTCGAGCTGTAAGTCTCTAGCATTACGAACTATAGATTTTGTCATACTTATGGAACATATCTTATAAACTTATGATTAAAATTTATTGAAGTTCTGAAAAACTGGTTCATTTCCAAGCGACTTTAAAAAATTAACCACAACCTTTTGCATCACCAATTTGATATCAATGTGTGAAA
Organism: Phalangium opilio; assembly: GCA_019434445.1. Lineage (NCBI taxonomy): Eukaryota > Metazoa > Arthropoda > Arachnida > Opiliones > Phalangiidae > Phalangium > Phalangium opilio. The sequence goes on from JAEQBA010004841.1 coordinate 184,095, forward strand.
CGAAATAATCAAGTGTTGCGCTATGTGACCCAAAACGAAACGTACATATTGAGCACATTCTATTTTGCATCTACCCACTTTACAGCAGCACATTTATTTATTTATTTCAAAATTCAACTTACATTTTCGTGAGTTTTCAAGGCATTTCATTGTCGTTTATACTTTTAATTCCAATCAGTCAGAGCCGGTACCACACACACATTCACTTACACCATAATGTATATTAACCATTTGCGTCACATTAACCAGTCAAAAATAGCAATTATATTCCGGTCTATAGTAATTTCCTTCGCTCGTTGGGTAATACGGCGACGGATACGCGGTGAAATGAGCTGGACTGGCCAAGGCTGCACCCATACCCATATACCGACATATCAACAAGGTCCGTTTGCCCAAACTCTTCAAGGCTTTCTTTCGTTTGTCTTTTTTCTTTTTGTCCTTAATTTCTTGATTCAAGGTTTTACCTTCGATTAGCTCGTCTTGATCATCAACGCAAATGACGGCGGTTTCGCATTGTTTCTTGTTCCGGAATTTTTTAGTTACCTTTTTCCATAAATTAGGCTTACACGAGGTGCCCATCTTGGAGGCTGAATTGGTAGTACGTGTCACGTCACGAGGCACAGTGATCTTTCCTTCTTGAGTTTGAGAAGAAACAAAAATCACTATCTTATCTCGGTGTTTGAAATAAAAACCTTTGAAACTATAAGTCATCATATTCTCTATATAGTTCTGTTTGTAAAAACTTAAACTATACTGTATATATATGTGCCGGTGCTTCAACTTTTGAGGTTCCTAAAGCCAATTACAAGCGACAACTGAAAAATCAACCGAGAGGCCTATGTTTGATTATATGGAACACAGGATTTTTAGAACTATATGCTAGAAGCCGTCAACGTAGATGTACAGTATATGCTTTTCATACGCGGAGTTTCTGTAACTGAACGTTTACCAGGAATACACAAAGCTACTAGGAATCATTGTGTATTGATTTTCTCAACGTATCTAGGCGGATTTTGTGGGAGGAGCTAGACTAATCATTACGTATGACGAACTTTACCTCGCCATTAATCTATCACGCTGCGCTTTGCACTGTACCATTTATGTGCAACTCTCTATACTAAAAATTAGACAAGTCGAAACTAGCGAAGCCTGGCTACCAGCGCTGGAAAGCCTCGGGTGAAAAGCAGGCAAAACAGTGGGTTTTCTTTTCTTATGTCCAGTACATTTTATTTTTTCAAGCGAGGCTTTCCAGCGCTGCTAGCCAGGCGGCACTAGTATCGACTTGTTTACTTTCTAGTATAGGGAGTTGCACATCCTATAGAGCGACGAATGTTTTTCATGCGCATACTTCATCTGTCTGTACCATGTGCACCTGACCTCGCGTAACTACCAACCAATGAAATCACAGTGTTAGAAAGACGTCAGAATTATGAGGTGTAGGGCATAGTTCTCAAGTCCGTCCCCTACAAAACCAGCATAGAAACTAACCTTGAAAACATGACTGCTCAATGATTCCAATTGGCTTTATGCATTCCTGGTTCTAGATATATAGTACATAGAAGTATATTAAATTTTTAAATGACAAGTTAGCCTGGGATTATGTTTATAGTGCCGTATATGTCTAGTAATTGATAATTGTGATTTAGTTAAGCTTCGTATAGGTTGTTGGTACTGAGGCAAGGACATTTGGGGATACTGTAGGTGTATAGTGGAATGTTTTTTCTTATCTCGTTGTTTGGATGAGTATTTTTGATACGGACGCTTGTTAAAACGCTCTTATCAAATATTGTGTGCTTATTTGACAGGCACCCCTATTTTTATTGAAAGCAATAAATACATGGCTCTTAACGTTTTGATTATCCTTAGAAACCGGGACGAGGGTTAAGGTCTAAAGTGTGCATAAATAAAGAACTATTGGTAAATAAAATGCTCCTATTGTAAGGATATCCGTATCGTCAAGTTTGGCGCACTGCAAAATTATTATATTATTTATTTTTATCATGTTTAAATGTATTAATTAAAGAAGGAAGGTTTTAGTATGCTTATTACTAGCTAAGTTACCCGTTGTTGCCAGTGCGTTTTAGACGGTTTGAGAGGATTTGCGTTAAGTAGTCTTTGAGGAAACCCTATGAAATATCTTCATGTTATATTTATAGAAACTTAACTACTTTACCTTTCCAGAAAGGTAGAACGTTGCCGGTGTAGGAATAGTAACTTTTAACAGACTTATTGGCCAGGGGTTTGCGCAGGAATTTGAGTTTAATCCTTTCCCTGGTGGTATTGATATCAACCAGGACGTTCGGTAACGATTTGTGACTGTGCTTGAAGTACGAACATACTTTTAAATTCCTGGTTGTCAAAGGTGTAAATGCCAGCTCTCTCCTTTGAAGGACACTAGGTGATTTGGTGCGCGAGATAAGGTTGTATAAATACAGTGGTAGTTTAAAATAATAATACTTTATTTCGTCACGAGTCCAAATATTTACAACACTATTTACAAAAATTAACATATTACAAAGCGTAATTCTTCAAATTACTGGACATGAACGCACGTCTTCAAGACCACGTTGAAGATGGTGTGTTTTGGACAGTGGAAGTGGTACGCATGTCCCCACGAACACTTGTAGAAGATGGTCTTATCAGTTGGGTGTGGAATGTATAACGAAACGGGTCCATTTTCAGCTGGACAACAGATCCCTCCTACGCAGGGGCGTTCTGTTGGTTTCATTGTAGGGCAATGACAGTGACATGGCTTGTTGGTTGGCTTTGGTGTTGTGGTTGTAGTAGGCCGGCAAGGACAGTGACATGGTTTGTGAGTTGGTTTTGGAGTCGTCGTCGTCGTGGTAGTACTGGTAGTAGTAGTGGGCAGACAAGGACAGTGGCATGGCTTGTGCGTAGGTTTCGGCGACGTGGTTGTAGACTGGCAAGGACAAACACGAGGTTTATGAGTTGGTTTGACAGTCGTGGTCGTCGGCTTGGTCGTCGTTGTAGACTGGAAAGGACAAACACGAGGCTTATGAGTTGGTTTGACAGTCGTGGTCGTCGGCTTGGTCGTCGTTGTAGACTGGCAAGGACAAACACGAGGTTTATGAGTTGGTTTGACAGTCGTGGTCGTTGGCTTGGTCGTCGTTGTGGTTGGCTTCATGGTAGTAGTGGGTTTGACAGTCGTGGTCGTCGGCTTGATCGTCGTTGTGGTAGGTTCGACAGTCGTGGTCGTCGGCTTCAGCGTCGTTGTGGTAGGTTTGACAGTCGTGGTCGTCGGCTTCAGCGTCGTTGTGGTAGGTTTGACAGTCGTGGTCGTCGTCTTAGGATGTTTCCAGTGATGTTCTTGGTGGAGAAGCGGAATCTTTGGCATAGTTTTGTCGGTGATCTTCATATCAGGTTGATCATCCTCAAGTACTGGTCCAGCGAGTGACATGGCAAGAATGATGGACATCACTGCAAGAATCTGGAAAACCATGATGGAATACGTTTTTCAAGAAATATCAAAGTTAACTTAAGTCGAGGACGAATAAACTGTTTGTGATGCTACTAAGGCGACCTAAGCAACCTTTTATACCATTGATTCAGTGGATAGTGATGGTTTTTTTACGAAGAATGACAGACTCGATTTATTCTCTATATTCCCGTTAAAAAACGGTTTTTTCATGCTAGTGTTTTTGTAAACTAAGCCACTAAAATACTATGGATCTTTTGCTTAGGCCTACTTTTCCATTTCGGAAATGAAAAATAGCACTTTATCTTTTTTTAAATATTAATTTATTTTTTAAAATTATAGAAGTTGTTGGAGAGTAAATGACAAAAAGGGATTCAATGATTTTTTATCTGTTTTGACATTTTTACCTTTATCGACTCACAATAACTCCACTGAAATTATTTCGAAGTCGCGTGAAAAGGGGTTTTGATTTGAACTAGAATTATTTTCATTTGGGGCAATGTCACTCAGTCATTCGCTGTTTAACACGGTTTTAGGTGTATTTAACTCGGGCAATTGCTGAAGGGTAGGATATTAAAATTTCAATTGAAGATATAATGGCGAAGTAGTGTTTCGAAGTGCACGTTGAAAACTTAATTGATTTTCTTAGACCCATAAACAACATTTAGGCCTAGTTGGAAAATAAACTTATTAAATCGCGTATTTAGTTGGAAAAGGCTTTAAGGGCACCCTACACGCTCCATAATTTGTGCAAAAAACGTGGGGCCCGTTATTTAAGTTACAAATTATAATTAGAACGTTATCCAGACTAATATTGGTGCAAAGTTAAAATATAATGCTACAATAAGTTTTAGGAAATGGAAAATCATTTGCGGTAAATTTTGGACAATATTTGCGTAAAAAAACCATATATAATGAGTGAGTTTTATTGCTCAAAATGTTATTCAAAATACGAACAATATTTCGCGTTCGAATAAAACTTAAGTCTGTGTATTTAACGATTTATATGTTGTGTTTGGTCAATAAAATTGTACACGGTCCATGGACTCAACATCAACTTTTTTTATTGTGATAAAATATATTCAATATAATTGAATAAATCGTGTGCAATATGATCAATATATTTGTCCAATAAAATTTTGAATTTTTGTTCTATATATTGAGCTTTCAATATCATGATAGGTTTTTTTGCACAATTAGTGAAAAGTCTTGGAAATAATTTATTAGATGATGAATTTTATAAATGTCCCCCACTTTATTTGTGCAAAACATTGAGCGTGTAAAGGCCACTTTAGAATAATGATATAACCATTTGATAGTCAGGAATACATAAAGCTATTAAGAATCTTTGTGCTCCCATATATGCCATGTTAATTTGTCTGCGGGTTTATGGGGCGGGCTAGAGTACTACCAGTCAGACGACATAGTTAGAACGTCTATCTAACTGTGCTTTCATTGGTTGGTAGCTCTGAAGGTCGAGTGAAAGGTTTTCGCGAGGTGAAATTTGTCATGCATTATGATCAGTCTAGCTTTCCTAACAAATTTCGTCTAGATACGTGGAGAAAATGGCTAAACAACGATACTTATTAGCTGTATATATTACTGGCTCGTGATGAATTACAGTGATAGTATTTTTGAATATTTGTGTATCCATAGGTGAAATATCTTGACTAATCCTAAAGGTTTGTGATGAAGTTATGGTAAACATCTTTGTTTGTTATTAGCCAAATTTACGTGAGGGCTTTGTAAGTCGAACTTTCTCAAGTTTGTTTAGTTTAAACGCTAAGTATGGTTGTTGACGTATGAACTACCCTATTATTTGATCATGTAATTGTAGGAATTTAGTGTAACATTATACTTAGATACCAGTTACTATAAATAATAATATTTATTTCGTCACAACTCCAAATATTTACAATAGTATATATTTACAAAATTAACAAATAACAGCCGTAATTTAAGTTACTGGTCATTAACGCATGTCTTCAAAACCGCGTTGAAAATGGTGTTGCTTGGACAGTGGAAGAGATACGCCTGTCCCCAAGAACACTCGTAGAAGATGGTCTTATCAGTTGGGTGAGGAATGTATACCGATAAGGGTTCATTTTCAGCTGGACAACATACTACTCCTACGCAAGGACGTCCTGTTGGTTTCATTGTAGGGCAATGACAGTGACATGGCTTGTTGGTTGGCTTTGGCGTTGTGGTTGTGGTAGTGGGCCGGCAAGGACAGTGACATGGTTTTTGAGTTGGTTTAGGAGTCGTGGTAGTACTGGTAGTAGGCCGGCAAGGACAATGGCATGGCTTGTGAGTCGGTTTTGGCGTAGTGGTTGTAGACTGGCAAGGACAGACACAAGGTTTATCAGTTGGCTTAGGAGTCGTAGTAGTTAACTTCAGCGTGGTTGTGGTTGGCTTGATAGTAGTGGTAGTTGACCTTGTCGTCATTTTGACAGTCGTGGTTGTCGGTTTAAGCGTCGTTGTGGTTGGTTTCTTAGTGGTTGTCTTTGGTCTGTGAGTCGTTGTGGTTGGCTTCATGGTAGTTGTCGTCGGCCTGCGCGTCGTCGTGGTTGTCTTTGGTCTGTGAGTCGTTGTGGTTGGCTTCTTGGTGGTTGTTGTCGGCCTACGCGTCGTCGTGGTTGGTTTCTTAGTGGTTGTCTTTGGTCTGTGAGTCGTTGTGGTTGGCTTTTTGGTGGTTGTTGTCGGCATACGCGTCGTCGTGGTTGGTTTCTTAGTGGTTGTTTTTGGTCTGTGAGTCGTTGTGGTTGGCTTTTTGGTGGTTGTTATCGGCTTGCGCGTCGTAGTGATTGGTTTCTTGGTGGTTGTCCTCGGCTTGCGCGTCGTTGTAGTCGGTTTCTTGGTGGTTGTTTTCGGCATGCGCGTCGTCGTGGTTGGTTTCACAGTAGTAGTTGTCAAATTAGGATGTTTCCAGTGATGTCCAAGGTCTTTTAGTGGAATCTTTTCTATGTGTTTGTCCTTGATATCAATGCTGTCCACCGCTACATCACTCTGATCATTCTCAAGTACTGGTTCCGCATACGACAAGGCAATGATGATGAAGAAGATCACTGCTAAATTCTGGAACGACATGACCTAATCACTGGTTAAGAAATACAAGCTAACTGAAGACCAAGCTGAAGAAACTGGTTGTGATATTAATCGGAACGTCTGCCCACATTTTATACGATTTGTTCAAGCGATTGAAATTCCAATTTATACCAGTTGAGTGGCTTAGTTTACCCCAAAAGTCCCTTTGGAAACGTCTTATCTATTTCAAATTTAGACTATACCAAGGCGCTTAGGTACTACAGAAAGTGACTTTTGTTTTTAAATAAAGCATGCTGAGTCGCGTTTTTTAATTTTCCCTTACTTCCCTATAGATAATAATTTTAAGTATTTCCAAGCGACTTTTTTAAGCGACAAACTGCCCAGTGTCCGCGGGAGGTAACTTGACCCCATCACCCCTTCCATCACGTCACAAGTAAACCTATTCTTTCCCTGATTAATTACGTCGTGTAACCTGACTAACCATATCCTTGACAAGGACCCAATTAGTTACTTGACGTAGAATTTAGCACTTTAATAGCGGTTCTAGTAGCCATTTTGAATCTGTGTCTGCATTCAATTGCTAATGCACTCTCTATATTGACATTCAAGTCTACTTTCGATGAGACCAATTGAATTCTAAGTTGAAATCAGTCATTTTCTGTAATGAAACTAAGGTACATAAGGTCTATAATCAGTTAAATCTAATGATATTTAATTTAAGAACTAAATCGCAAGCCATTATTACCTGGGGTCACAACACGCCACCCGTCCTAGTCTCGGTTCTTTTTTTTTTCGAGTAAGGTCGACTAAATGTATTCTTGCTTGACCAATGTCTTTAACGACTCTGTTAGAGTGTGGGACCCTGAAACATTTGTCTTTTTGCTCTCGCTCTCTCCGTTACGGGTGCAGTCGTGCGTGGGCAGGGTTGGGGAACTATCCAGAAATCTCTGAATAGAGGACTGAGAACGTGGATAAATGATCTGATAGGTGATGGAGAAAAGAATCATGGGTAGAGTGAGAGAAAAAGGAGAGAAATGTGTGAGGATCGAACCAAATTAACTAGTAGTTACCAAATGGCTACATTCTCTACAAATTAAGACATGGTTCAATGCATTTGGAGATACGTAATTCGGTTTTCCAAGTCAACTAATTCATATTTTACATACAGAGAAGCGTGATAACGAAACGTCCTATTGTACTTAACTTACAATCCTCGAAACTGAAAGTGATTGTAAGATTTCGTACATGTTAATTCGGGTTTAATCTTTGGGTTTATTTACTTTGAGCCGAGTGATAAGAAGAGGGGCATTCTTGACCCCGATTGGAAGAGTCTGAAATGCCTCTTCCGATGGACTTCCTTCCCATCGAATTCTTCTTTCCTTGTCATCGGAGAGTTCCGATTCCTTCACGCGGGATTAGTTCACACGATACCAATCTCTTAGCCTCTGAGGTCACTGCTATGACTTTCAATGCGTTAGAATTATTTCCCGCGTAATGAGTTGTGTGTTGTGTGGGATTAGCCCATTCAGTCATCAGACTAATGGAAAATGTATCGAACGCTTTTGAACTACCTATTAGTCTCAAGGGCAACGTTTATGTAGACCAAGGCCTAATTCCACTGTTTCAAACATTGGCACGGAATAACTCGTCTTCCCTTTTATAATCTTTCAATGTCTCAACAACCTAATATATCATAAGTTCATAAGTTATGTTAAATAAGTTGGTCATTGGTTACAAACAGTCAAAACTGTCTACCGGAAGTGAAATCGCATATTGCCACTGACACTTCAAATTAACTGTAAATGAACTTTGCTACATTGCAAATCAAATCCGAACAGATCCCTTTAAAGTTTAACAGAAGCGCCGATTTCTCCATTCCCCTTTGAATCATTCTGACCATTGTGCTCCCTCGCGTTCTTTTTTTCTTACTATTTTCTTTGGGTCCTTTAACATATTGAGAAGGAAAGAATGGGACGGTCAAGCGCAAATGACCCGCGTCCGAGTCCGAACCACCCCATTTCCCCCGTGAAGACCCACGAGAGATTCCCGAGATGCATTACGATCTCTTTTCTCACTTACCCCCATAGACTAAAGTAACAATCACACCGAAGAACCCAGAACCAAGAGCAGGCTAAAGATTCTACCGATCCACTTACACCCTTAGGTCTAGCAATTCCCATCGGTCTGGAGAGAGAGAGAGAAAAATAAAAAACACAGGTCAAAGACACTTTTATTGCAGAGGTTAGTAAGTTGAAATGACCAACACTGTATATAAATAGGCTTAGACAGTTTATCCTCTTTTCAACCCTTAGTTATGTATTTGCCAGAATTCATGGTTGCCATAATTCGTTAGCCAAAGGACCCTTTTCAACAGAGGAGAGTATAATAGAGTCTGGTGGTTGAACACCTTGTTTTTAAGACGGGACCTTGATGGGCATGTGTGGACAACAAAGACTTAAATTAAGATATGACTTCAAACAATACAGATTACAGACCAAGAACTGGTAACGTTGAAGCCCCATTAACCGTCTTTGGATGGGTCTACATACTTATCCATGATTCGTCTGAACCCTAAATCAAGCAGACGATATTGTCCCCCGCCACACTCTTTAGAAAAGGTTCTATATTCTATTTGACACATTTTGAGAACGAATGAGTTGCGTTTGACGGTTTCAAGTCCTGAATTGTTTGACTTGTAAGCAATCTTGATGTCGTATATTTCTTAGTTAATTGGTAGGAGGACTAATAAGGCCCTGGGCAGATTCGGGATTCATTATTTAAAAGGGAAAGCGCCCTCTTCCGGGCGTGAAATTTACTTACCCGATGGATTTCTCTGACAAGAAGAGAAAACACATCGACTAATCTTCGCCCCCAAACTTTAGGCTCCTCCTCCTCATTTTAGCTATAAAGCGTGAGAATTACTAAATCGACTTCGTTGCCAATGTATTTTGAATACTAGTACTTTGCCCCATCGTTATCCTTTGTTTACTTTTCTGATCGCCATTTTAAAAGATGGTTGTATATATATTTAAACAGGAATACATTCAGTTAATATAAATCATTGTGCCCCTTTTTAATTTCTATGGATGTATTGTGGGTGGGGCTTGAGAACATACTATGCGTCACGACTCAAAATTCTGACGTATTTCTAACTATGATTTCATTGGTTGGTATATAGCAACCCCAGATCAGGCGCTTGCAAGGTGCAACGCGAAGTCAAATTCGTCATGCACAGTGATTAGACTAGCTCCTCCCACAAGACCCGCCTAGATACGTTGTGAAAAATAGCTTCACGATGATTCCTAGTAGCTGTATGTGTTCTTGATTCAAACCTTAAACTATAGAACGTCTCTGGGATATAACGGTACACAGTGAAGTTATTCCCGAACGGTGGTTTTATTACATAAATTTTTGCCCGCCATTTTCCAAAATGACCGTGAATTGCAAAAAAAAAGAAGTATTCACTTACGAAAGAATAACTATGCAGCAAAAGTAATTTCAACTTCCTAGCCAAAGCGGTTCCGTGCTGTTGATAGGTAGTCGTTGATATATTTTTTGCAATGGCACCCCCGTTTTCTTATCGATTCTCACAGGCTATTTACCGAATTAACTCTTAACTCAAGGTGGCTGACTAATTAGCAATTTGTCTCCTTGATTTGCCCCCTAACATATCCTCAAAAAAAGCTTCTGCTGCCTCCAGGGAAAGCAAAGGATAAAAAATATCGCCAAAGTTACTTACTTCCGCATAAAGAAACAAACCTGCAAGTTCAGACGATCAATTGCATCAAGGCCAAAACAATCACATATTTTCCAACAGCGCTCAGTTTTTCCTTGAAGAAAATGAGATTATACAATTTAAGTTAATTTGACATTTGGACCCAACACTAGGTTAATTAATCGAAATGTTCGAAAACTCTGGTTCTATATGTATGTTTAGTATGTTCTGGTCCAATTTATCCTCTTTCCATATGCTTGGGGTTACGAGCAACCAAGTTGGCCATAGTTTGTACAGTTGTCATTCTCAAAATGGTACAAAACTTAGTATAGTATTGGTGTTCTAACTCAATCAATACGATTTAAATAAATTCCAGTCAGTTTAATGTTTAGTTGGGTAGATTAAGCGTTGACCTGCTTCGATTTCCGACCAATAAACTTGTTGTTTTTCAGAATATCAGGTACCTAAAGATAAAGTGAAGTCCTTTATTTTGTTATTTTCATATTTCTCCACTTTCCAACGATTCTAAGTACTTGGGGTTGCAAAAATTGGGGCTCGAGTAGCCTACATAACTTTGAGATACCTTGATTGGATATATGCAGATTTGGTACAAGTTTTTATCCATCCATTCGAAGTTATAGGAGGAAATGCGCCTATTTCTAGGAATATGAGCTTAACTTCCCAAAGTTTTACCCTGCAGTGTCTCACTAGCAATGAACAACAAAATGAAAACTCGACTCTGATCCATTTTTAACGTTATTAGATCGAAGTCTCCAATTGCGATGGAATTACACGGCAAATAACCTAATCTGGTCTTAATTAGCCTAAATTTCTTTGGCTGTTTAAGGCAGTAAATTAGTCAGAAAGGAAAAAAATGTAGCCGTTAATGTAATGCTAATTGGTTAAGAGCTTTTTACCTATTCCCCTAGAGCTAATGTAGGAATTGGACCATTGCAAAGACAATTGGTTTTACATTAAGTTCTAAGCTAAATGATCGTAACTCTAAGGTTTTGCAATTTAACTATAAGTTCCAATATGAAATTTGAAAGTAATCGTGTGCCGTAACTACAAGAAATGTTCATTAGTTGAAGAAACCTCTCAAGTGTTCAATTTCAATGGAGAAATAGGGATCTTACTTCTGCTGTTCAAGACGTAAAACGCGACCATTTTTCCTGAACCTGTGTTTAGTTTTAGATTTGAATTGAATTGGAGCCAATTAAGCTCAATGCCTGTTCATAGTCGGTTGAGATTTCCTGTTTATATTCAATCCAAAATGTCGTCATCGAAATATACAGAGTTTAACAATATGAGGCGATATCGCACAGGTGTACTGTAGATCTGATATTACGTAATCGTATAATTTTCTGATTGTTATCCTTTAATATTGGTTGTAATTAAATGGATATTCAAATGTTTTTCGTCTCTTATCTTGCATCAAATAGAGCTCTACTGGGCATGCGTGAATTTCATAGCGTTATCAGTGTGCATTGGAAATGAGCATCCATGATTTCCGTTGAATCTATCCGCCGAGTCGTTTCACGCCTACTTACAGTCACGTGACATCACCCAATCACTACACTAGGAAATAGTAACCCTACTACTTCAAAATATAGTTCCCCTACATAGCGTCCATTGTACATCCCTTTAATTATAACTTTTCCATATTTTTCCATTGGAAAAGTATTATTGGAGTTAGGGTAAATTTCCTCCAAGATGATCCAATTTCTTATATGCAAATCTTAGAGCTGGAAGACAAATTCCCGATAGACTTTTAGAATCTTTTCATTCGGAGTTTGAGCGTGGCCATTTTTTTTTCTTCTTCATCCATTGGTCCGTTCGCTTCCTGGCGCTGTACCTCTCGAGTCCGGTAATTAAATTTTGATCCAAGCTTCCCTTCTTAATGTGTCGGGAAATTAAATTTTTGCATTTGTTTTAGAAGAGATAATGAGCTACGGTGCTCTGCATTTTTTTCTTATATACTTTTTTACTTTTGGTAATAAGGGGCCCCATACAAGTGTAGTAACGAGTAAGAAGAAGAAGGCCTTACGTTGTCTCAGAAACAATTCGAGCAAAACGAAGGCGAGAAGCCCGTGGAGAAACGTTACGTTGGTAGAAGATTTCATTTTTTTTTTCTTTTTGGGAAAAAGAGTGTCAACAAGTTGCTTAAGTTAACTTAAATTCCCTGCTAAAGTTAGTGGGGGTTCTTTTGAAATTTAGTTAGTGTACACATTTTGGTTCGTAATTAATACTATAAGTTCATAGGAGGTGCTCCGTAAGTTTGTCACTGGTTACAAACTGGAGCTTGTCATGAAGTGAGGGAGGTCATAGATTCGAGGTAAAGCGACGCCTGGTGAAGCGCTGTCAGGCTTAGTGCAGACTAAATAGGAAGATGGAAGTCCTGCAAAATTAACCGAGTGTAGGACTTCAATTCTCGCTTGTCGTTCTCGAACTAGCTCGAGTTGAAAGACTCTAACATTAGGAAGTATAGGTATTGTCATACTTGTGGAACATATCTTATAAACTTATGTTAATGCGTCATGACGCAACAGTTGGGTGAAATTTTGATCCAAATGATGTGAGTTTTTAATCATTAAACAATTAAAAACCCAACATGTTTGATTTTCAAGCCCATCGATGCAATTTTTAATACTGAAAATTGATTTCCCATACTGTTATTCGGACCAACAACCCTTTTTAGAACACCCTATATGGTGGTGTGACCACTTTCACACTGTAGATCATAATCAAATCAGTTTTGATGTGAAAATATTTTGTCCATCCTGCCAGAAAGGCTCATGGCATCTTATCAATGAAGTATTCTTTTCCCAGAGTTTAAAATAACCTTACCATTTCATTACAAACTAGGCTTAACAGCGCGTAGGCGAACGCTTAGCAAAAAAAATGCCAAGGCCTAGCTGTGGCGTCAACCAAGGCTTAAGCAAACGTTCCTGTACCCATTTCAATGTTTTCTTTCGCTGGCGTATTTTAATTGCTTTACCTAGTCTTTCACAAAGTAATAGTTGTTTTCAGGGGGGTTATCTTTAAGCTATATAGTTTTTAGGGTTTGTTATTAGAATTATTTTAATTTTTCGTTAGATTCTAGGAAGCGTAATTTTTTATATGGTCGTAATTTTACGCCTGGTTGGTTACAAGAGCTTCCACTCGAGAGTTAAAAGTTTTAAATTTTAATGAGAAATTTAATTTTTTTTATATTAATTTTCTCGAAAGGGCCATGTGTTAAGTGCAAAGCTTGGTTATTTTATCTTTAAAAGGTATTATTTATAGGGTATTGCGTCCTGCGAGAATTGACTACATGTGGTTTTGCAGTCCCACTTTCTATTTAGTCTGTACTTAGCCTTTGACAGCGGCTCACCAGGCGTAGCTTTACAAGAATCTACGTCACTTCATGACAGCTCTCAGTAACCAGTGACAAACATATGGAACATATCTTATGAACTTATGACACGCTCAATGTTTTGCAGAAATTAAGTGGGTGACATCTTTGAAATTCACCATTTTATAGATTATTACCAAAACCTTTCACTAACTGTGCAAATCAAAATCATCATGATGTTGAATGCCCAGTATTTTGAAAAAACCTTAAAACTTTATTGGACAAATATATTGATTAAATTCCACATGATTTATTCAATTATATTGATATATTTTTGTCACAATAAGAAAGTTGGTGTTGAGTCCATACATAAACCGGGTACAATTTTATTGTCCAAACATTACATGTAAAGCATCAAATACACAGGCTTTAATGTTATCGGAATGCTATGCAAATAATTGTTCAGTTGTTTGAATAACATTTTGAGCAATAATAAAACTAACTCAATATATATGTTCAGTTTCTACTCAAATATTGTCCAAAATCTATCGTAAATGATGTTCCATTTCCTAAAAAATATATTGTAGTACTAGCATTATATTTGAACTTTGCACAAATGTTAGTTTGGATAAAGTTTTTTTCTCTTATACTTTGTAACTAAATTATTGAGCGTGTAGGGTGAGCTTGAATCCGGAAATGGTGCGACATTTTTACAAGTACAACGTACGAAAGTATAAAGTTCCTAAACCCTTAAAGGTTAAAGTTGAATATAAAAATTAAAATCTAGGTCAAATCGGGTCAAAGTCTTAATTTCCGTTCTCGAATTTTCCCCCCTAGCTGCACCATGCACGAAACTAAAATTCGTTTTTAATTTGAGAGGATGGCATCCCAAGGAAAAAATGACTAATGATGGCAAAACTGTATTGTTGGGGAAATTTGAAATATTTCATTTTCATCCCGAAACCGCAGCTTCCCCTTCGCAACGTGCACCACATTCACGATTGTTCTGCACATCCAGAATTAAGGCGAGTTCTCTCCAGAAAACAATTGTAACTAATTCTGAGCTTTTACAAGCATGTACCACCCCCAAAAGAGACATATATTAGCGATCAAGAGTAAATCAATCGGAAGTATACTTCACATCCGTGAATCTAGGTTGAATTTCCTCTGTCTTTTCTCCGCCCAAGAAGCGACATCTAGTTTACTAGGGAGAAGATATAAGATGCCTAAGTATTCGCGCGCCGTAGTCCCTGTCCCCCTTTCAAAATACAAGGGGGGACGTAAAAGGAGGCCGGGCTATTTCGCCTCTCCTCAGTCGGAATATACGTAATTTTCGTTATTCGCGTCGCGCTGACGTGATTTCAGAGTTTTCAAGGACCAATGAGATGCTAGTTGTAATTTAGAGGCGGGGATTAACTCCGGACCTACGTTAGGACTGGAAATAAAGCTAGAAATGTGGCGAATTTCAACCTTCTCAATAGTAAACTAGATATCGCTTCTTGTCCGTACCTTCTATCCAAGCCGAGCTAGGGGACGAATCACGATTAGCTCTTAATAATAAGCCTCTTTGATGTAAAAAAAACCCTCAGCATCGGGACATACAAGCCGAGCCATCTCTGCGCATGCACTCTCTGGTCCCAAACTGCCTAGAGAGGCTTATTCTCTTGTAAAACGCAATCAAATTACAACTCATCTTAATACACATTATTGAACCAGAATCAGATCAAAGCCGTCTCAATATCCCTACAAGCCTCAGGGCATTGGAGTCCAATGGGTCCCAGATTCAAATTAATTATACGTAAATGACGTGTCCAGTCCATCTGGTCAAATTGAAACTTCACTGAACCAAATGACAAGTTTTATAAAAAGTATGATACTTCAAAACGCGTGAATTACAACACGTGAAATTACCGCGCTGAGCAAGAAAAGGGTGTCTAAATTGTACTTCATTTTCGGACAAATAGTCGAGGTACTCCGTGTCGATTTACTCTTGGTGCGACAAAATTCCATGGAACAACGCCTCGACGATGCTCACAATAGAAATTTCCAGGGTTCTTATTTTATTTTTGGTGTTTTTTTTTGTTGAAGCCAAGATCTCGCTAGTAATCTGGTCGTGGTAGTTGCATGGCCTGCCTTCTCTTCGTCCCATTCCGGAATTAATTATTCGTGAATATCATTCTCTCCAGATCTTTGCTATTAATTGAAATGCCCTCGAAAATTTTCCTAGCCCCGGTATTCGCATTTTTGAAGTGTCGTTATTCCAGGGTATTGTGCCAGTCTGCTTGTGCATCTCCATAACCCTGTTATACTCTCCATAAGTATTGGTCTAAAGGATATTTGAAAGCGTTTTAGAGGGGTGTCGCCTGGTGTCGAATAACACGTAAACTGAATCCATCTCTTACTGCCATCTCCATTTCGATCTCTCTCTATACTAGTAACAGTAACCCCGGTTACCTGATTCAAAAAAGGAGATAAACTCAAAATAGGCTATGGCTCTATTCTTTTCTTGTATGAGACACATTTAAACATAGATGGCGCAGGAGTCTCTAGCTTTTTCTGGCACGACCAACGCCGATGGCAGGCCCAAACTTAGGAACTGACTATTATTGGGATATGGTATTTCTTAGGGATGCATAGGGTTGTGTGATACTTCCATTACCGTTCCGGGTAACCTAGTACCTCTTTACTGTCTTGCTGTTGTCTTCCAAGGAAGAACAAAGTAAATCGTGGCAAGGAGAACTAAGTTAATTGTAGGTGAAGCTTGAAAGAAGTCTGGAAGTTTGTTTTTCCTTCGCATTTTGGAAAATCACTGCCTTTCAAACTTATTTTTTGCCTAGTGGTTCCGAATACGACCATAGTATCCAGAAGGCTTAGTTAAAGTTGTAATTACCCCGCACTTGTCACATGATATATCGAATTCCAAACGTGGGTTGTTCGTAAAAATATTCCGGAACTTCCAATGAAGGATGATTTTGTGGGAAATTTGGTCTTTCCTTTTAGTGTTTCAATTTGACCTAAGGTGAACCTACATTTTCTCTCTAACCGCGTAAACTCCATTTTCCCACCATAATTTTCAATTTTAGCATAATATATTTTGCCAAGTCAGATAAGAGTCGTAAGCTCCTAACGTAAACCTGAAAGGATTACCCTGGGCTTATCTTAATCCTATTTCATCTCCTGTTATTAATTCTTCTTGCTCTAGATTTCTAGGCCTTAACTTAGACCCTATTGCCGTTTAAAAGGGCAACGAGTAAAAGAAGGCTCTCTCTCACTCTCTCTCTCTCTGGGCTGTACAGTGAAGTGTCCCCATTTTCCTTGTCCCCCTCAGGAGCAATTTTTCCTGAACCAAGACAAAATATAAAATTCGCGACAAGACAGGTCTGAGAAAAAGAATGGCCATGCTCCGCCTCGTTTAACACGTTCTTTCCCTTTTTGCCTAGCTTTCTCTATTTTAATCTTATCTACGATAACCCCGTTAATGCTAAACTAGGCTGCGAAATGTTGCATATAACCAGAAGGCGGTAACAGAAGAAGTGTAACACTCTGTATCCTCTTAATACTTCAGTTATGTAACACGATTCTTCAAAGGCTCATGCAAAGCACACTTTTTGTTTGCTCTCCTGCTCATTAAACTTCAGATGGGTAACTATCGCACCGTGCTGGGGTGAATTCTATAACTGTTTGGTATACTAAATTCACAGCAATCAACACACAAACCTTGATTGTCTTGACGTGGGACAAAAACGCACAAGCGCATGCATGCGCCTTATTGGCAAATAGTTAAGCAGCGCTAATAGAATAATGATGAGGGCAACTATTTATCACGTATGTTGTGATTCGGTTTATTAACCTTGCTCCGAATGTTGTGATAATGTTGGGAAGAATCATATTACAATTACCCCACTTTCTCTCGAAGAGAATTAATATTTACTTCCCCTCGCTTTCCATTCATTACCGAGGACCAACACGAACACAATGCACACCATTCTCTTTAACTAAACCTTCGCTTATCTATGGAAGATTCGCTTCTATCCTTTGAACGCCTAACGTTTTACCAGCTTATCTTACTAGGGTCGTTTTGCAGCGTGTGGTAAGGTTATCGCGTAGTATCTCCTTTACTGCCAACAGACGTTGTTGTTTTTTCGGGTTGTAGTTAGGCAACCGTTACTTTGTTTCGCCGGCTTGCTTTATAATTAACTTAATAAATTGAGTCTTACGGCTTAAAAGTAATAGCCCAGGGTTTCGCAGAGTAATTCTTGTTTATAGCCAAGGCGAAACTTGTGTGGAAAACCTTTTCCCCATACCTGCAACAGCAACCACCTTTTTTTTTCGGTTGGGTTAGGTTTTGGACGGTGTATCACTGCCTCCTTATTTTCAATGGAGCAGTTACCAGACGCATTATCTTGACTATATACTGGAGACTCGTGTTGTAATTTAGGAAATAAAATTTTTCGGAGTTATTTTTAATTAAGTTCGTGTAATGTAATGTACGTTTACTACTTTGAGTGAGTGATTATTCAAACCACATATCCGTTAGGGAAGAGCTGGCTATCCAGCACATGTTTATGTACAGTTATATTCCAACGAGAACTTTCTTTTCATTTTACCAGATTTTCTTCTTGAAATCTTTAACAATCTGACATTTTCTAAGCCTTTGTACTTGAATTAAAGGGGAGGGGGTGTAGAAAACGTCACCCCCGACGTCGTGCATAATGTATTTGAACTTAGGCCTAGAAATTTTTGACTCATTTAGATTAGTCAACTTTAGTTGGGGAGTGTGAACAGAAGTTGGACAAGTTGAATCACAAATATTTGACCCATTTAGTTGAGTCAAAAGTTGTATCGTTTGAAAGGCCTTGGGAAAACATGTGATATTGACGTAGATGTGCCGAGATTTAAGCGACCTATGAACGTCGACCCCAATGTAATAAGTTCTCTTTGCCTGTTCTGAACGAGTAAAACTAGTGCCTACGATTGTCCTATATTTGTGAATAGCCAATGAAACGCGAGGAAGCAGGAGCGGACGGGTTTAACAAAGTTTTCAGCCCTCCCCTTACCTTCAATCAGATCATACTATGCAGCCTGTGGCCTCTTTATGATTCCAAGTGGAAGAAATCTATATTTATTACTGGCGACTTGGGAAATTTGTACAACTTTCAGATGCAACTTCAATTTCAGTAGTTAACTTTCATTTCTATTGTAATTGTTAATGTATGAATTTGTTCATGTAATTATGATTAGATAATGACGTTAGTTTGGACCTCGGCCTTTAAAATTGGAATTTTTCGAAGGCGGAATAGAGAATTTCCCCGAATATATTTGAAAAGGAATTAATGCTAAATTTTGCTAATGACCCTTTCATAATAGCTCGTTTATTATATAATGAAGGCTTTAATGAATAACTAACATTTTTGAATTTATATATTATATATATAATATCGTATCTTATATGTATGTTTGCTACGCTTTGAAGCCTCCCCCGCGTATTATATCATAGACTCGCTTCAAAATAATATATATAACGAAAAGCCCCCGCACACATAATTCTGTATCCACAACAACCGAGAACCCATATTCGTTATGAGAACCATCAAAGATAGAATTGAGTTGTTGTGCCATCACTGTTCTCGCGTTTCCCCCTCCAACTATTGAACTATAAGCCTCTTCCACGTAACTATAGAGGGGAAGACAGAGGTATAAAACACTGCCTTTTGGCGCCTGCGCACAAGGCGTTTTGCTTTCAGAGAGTGCGCAGAGACGGCTCGATACTGAGGGTTGCCTACCCCCTTTTTTGCATCGGAGAGGATTTCTACAGTCATATTGGCAAGCCTATAACAACCCAGTAAGCAAAAATGAGCTCATCGCAACCTAACGCGACTATTCGCACGTTCTGAGGTATAATTTAGGTTCTTACTACAACCGCAATTACGCGCCTTTAAAATCGCCCAAAATTTAATGAGTGTATAGTAACTTAAGTAATTTACACACAATTTGCGCACAAAAGCGCGGCGTAGTAGCCTATCGAGCCTTTAAATTCACAAAAGAAAACAAATTGATTGTAATTAAAGAACCCTAACGTTTGTTTCGTTTATGTTTAAAAAATAATGGTCGACTAAAACCCACTATTTAAATTAATCATAACTGTCTTGGGTAGAACCAAGGCTTAAAATGTATCGATAAGACTGAGGTTATCACTTGACTGAAGGTTCAGATATTAATTTTTCTTTTGTGATATTATTTTCCATGTCAGAAAATGTAAAATTTGTTTAAATTGCAACATTTGTGGTTTGAGGAGTTGGGTACAAATTTGGTACAGCACGTGATTAAGGTGGTATTTACGGTGTGTTAGTTTAAGTAAGATTAGGTTAGGTTGTGTTGATGAAGGGGGTGACGTGTTGCCACTTCGTGCACCGATTCCTAGGGTATATAGAGCACCCCGAGCTAGTTAGTTTTAAAACAAGTTAGGTTTGATTAAGTTCAACGTGAGTCTGCAGGTTTGACGGCTTGCACTCCATGTTGACTTTAAGAGAAAATTTCAGCAACTTGTTTGATGAAAGAAGTTGGAAAATGGTCTAATATAATATTCAATAAAAAACTGTAGTTGCCATTAGCTTTCATATAGTTTTACGAGCTTAACGTACCCATTAAGTGGAATGATTATGTTTTAAATATATTTAAAATTAAGTTAATCGTTTGCCTAATGATTTAGTCTGTTTAATCATGATATAAACGCTTTTTATTTCACAAATCAATAATACAAGAGTGAAGACATAACAAACTTAGAATTAAAACCAAAATCGTGGCATTAAACCTATGCTTTAATACGAATGTATATTCCATCTTTGTTCCCTAATCTTAATAAATATTTCAGTGATATAACTTTCTTTATCAAAAGTTGAGAGTCCAAAATTCAAATACCAACTATTTATAATTTTTCACCTAATAATTTTTATTAAAACTTGGCAAATGAGACTTAAAACTATTTATCACCGTGAGGGAAAAAAACAAAAATCATCCTGTGGAGAAGGGGATGGATACTTGCCATTCTGATATTAGAATGAGATTTTAATTTTAATCATATAAAAGGATCTCTTAGAGAGCTAGAGCTAGGATTTCGGCAAGTTTCCTGCCCTTCAGATGTTGTGTTAAACAAGTTATACAACTACACGATGCGGAATTATTTAGTTTCATGTACACGAGTTAGGCTTAGCGGCATAACGGAAGTGACCTAGTAATTCTCCCGAAATAAATAATATTCATAGATAAAGGAAATTATTGGCAACGTTTTTGAAGGTTTAATTTTCTTTTTTGCAAAGTCAAGGCGAAGTAATTTTGGGTTTTGTGTAAATAAAAAGAAGTGCATCAGCATAAACTAACGAAGTGCTATCCTATTTTGAATTAGGTGACTTTTGGAATCTGCCTCCGTGACGTAACGAGCTGTTTTGGGAAGTTGTCTGTACGCGCCACCAAGCGGCCACCTTACGAAACCGACTGACAGGAGAGAGGGGAAAAAAGCTTACTCGACGTTGTTGTTCTCTACCCCGTTTTCCCTTAACCGCCGCCGAGTTTGAAAAACCACCATTTCTAATCTACAGACTAAGACTCAAAAGAAAAAAAACCAAAACAAGACATCATTTCGGGTGATAAACTCTTACAGTGAGTAACGTGTGGTTCATATTCCTGGATCTGATTTCGTCACGATTTTGGGTGAGTACCGAACGTTTCTCAGGGATGTGGGTACAGTTTTCGGTCGAGGGCAGAGGCTTCTAGCCTACTTCGTCCGGCAGATATTCTAGTTGTGCGTCTCCGTAAGGCTAGGCTCTTCCAGGACGCCGAGATTAAGGCTATTCCTGGCTTCGCGGAGAATTTTCTCGTTCACAAAATCGATACATTATAGCGAGGCGGCGTTTTCCCTGCACAAGGCTTAGAATCATCTCCAAAACCTAACCTTAGCTCGCTCTAGGTCCTCTCTCCAGGCTCTTCCAGCATCCCTTGACTCCTATGGTTGACAACGTTTGTTGCCTTGTCGCCTCGTTTGATATATTTTGATTGTGTGTAGGAAATGAGTATATTGACTTAACCCTAATCTAAAGCTCGTTTAATTCCAAAACNATATCCCTGACTAGACTAGAGCCCACTTCATTACAACTGGCCTATATTTAGCATCGCTCGAGGCATGGTTTGATGTGCCAAACGAATCCCTTACTCTTGGGGAAACCAACTTTAACCCTTGACGTTTTCCCCATTTTTCCATATGAATGACTTATCCAGGTACGTACGAACCCTGATCCAGTTCTAGTATGTCATTGAACGAAAATTAACCCTTCCCACTCTCTCGCGCACACAATTCTCTAATTTCCCAGATTTCCGCCATTGACAGGCGGCTAGGCTACGTTTCGGTTCTGACGACGTATGGGCGAACCAAAAATTCAGCCAAAGAGTACCGAGTTGACAAATTAAATCGTTTCCCTCCGAATCTCGTACGTTAGGCCTAATTAGGGCTTTGTTTTTCAGATGTCAATTTTTGTAACGACTTATTATCTCTAGGTGCAAAAACCCTTCATGATAAAACAGTGGCAAAATTCTCGCAAATAGGTGAAATTCGAAAACAAAGAATTAGGCCTAAGTTACGCATTGTTTTCCAGGTGTCAAATTTTGAAAGGAGCTAATTATCTCTGGCATATTAGTAAGTACGTGGTAAATCTTTCGTGGCTTGATAAAACACTGTGACATTTTTGCAAATAGATGGAAATTTGAAATCCAACAATTAGGAATAAATTATGCTTTGTTTCCACGTGTTAAACTTTGAAACGAGCTAATTATCTCTGACATATTAGTACGCGGTAAATCTTTCGTGGTTTGGTAAAACCAAGAAGTGATATCTAGTTTACTAGGGAGAAGGTCTAAGATGCCAAAGTACTCGCTCACCATAGTCCCAATCCCCCTTTCAAAATACAAGGGGGTACGTAAAAGGAGGCCGGGCTATTTCGCCTCTCCTCAGTCGGAAAATACGTAATTTTCGTCATTCGCGTGTGTCGCGCTGACGTGAGTTTTCAAGAACCAATGAGATCCTGCTTGTAATTTAGAGACGGGTATTAACTCCGGACCTACTACGTTTGGACTGGAGATAAAGCTGGGAATGTGGCGAATTTATACCTACTCCCTAATAAACTAAATATCACTTCTTCGTTAGGTAAAACACTGGGAAATTTTCGTAAATAGAATTAATAGATATAATTTAAAATCAAACAATTAGGCCTAAATTACGCTTTGTATTTCAGGGTATCAAATTATTTGAAACGATTTAATTATCTCTGCCGCCAATTTAATTAAGGAAATACGCGTTAAAACTCTACGTGATAAAATCACGGCGCAACTAAATAACTGAAATTGGAAATTGAAGTATAAAATCAAATCAAAATCTTTAATATTATTATCTTTAAAATTATCAAAACATTTCTCAACACGATCAGGCACCTAAAGTGTTATTTTAAGACTCGATTGCTCGGGTTAGAGAGAGCGAGTTTCATCAAAATAGGAGCTCATTAGCCACTATTGGGAAATAAAATTTAATCTAAAATTGGCGGGAAATGGGGGGGGGGGAAAGGGCGGGAAACTGGTAAAAATGGATTTTGGAAGAAAATAATAATAGTGAAGGGTCTAAGGGAAAAATATATAATAAAAAATAAAAAGGCAAAATCAATTTAACGATAAAAACCCCCTCGAGACTTTTATTAGGGATCCTCGAAGAAATGGCGCGGTTAAGGGGTAGACCTAAGTTCCCTTTCAAGGGGGAAAGAGGTAATAGAGTTAAAGGCAATCTAACGACCATCTTTAACTCGGGTTTAACACTTCCCTACAATTAATCAAATTGACACGAACGACATTAAAGCAAGCAACCCACGTGCGACTAGGGTTTTATTCGTGGTAACCTCGTGAATGTTTGATGATAGATAAACTGCAACTGGTGTACTCCACTAATCCTGCCTTTCCCTGCATTAATTGAACAAAAGCGAATAGCAGTAAGTTGTTAGCAACTCAAGAAAATGAGCCAACAGCCTAGGGACGTTAGGGGCTGCTTTCCAGGGTTACGACTATGGGTAAATAAGGGTCTCTTTACCTTTTAACAGCGCTGCCAATTGACATTATTACTTCCTGGTTCTACTAGGGTCATCCAGTGGGTCATCTAAGTGGTTCGCTCTTTTTCTTTGGTCTATGTGTTTGGGCGCGAAACCAAGAATCAAGAATATACGGTCGGTTATGGTCAAACAAAATTGCTTTACAGCCGAAAAATATATATTGACGTATCAACAAAAAATAAAAAATATATATTGACACTTGTTATAGTAGATAGAAAATGACAGTTAGACCGCTGAGATGGTACTGTTGGTACAGTTGGTACAGTTGGTACTGTTGGTACAGTTAGACCGCTGAGATGGTACTGTTGGTACAGTTGGCGCCTGACACCGAATTGACGCCTGACACCAAGATGGCGTCCTCACGACAGATTTTTCGGCGGGGAAAACCAGGGGAAAGCTTGACACCATGTTGACTTTGTGAATGGCGTGGAAATTTTCAATTTCGGCGGGAAAACCAGGGGAAAGCTTGACATCAAGTTGGCGCCGTTACCGCTGTTGACGCCGTTATCACTGAAGTCGCTTCAATCTCCCCTTTGACGCCAGATATTCAATGCGCGCCTTATCCTTATTGACTTTGATAAGGGAAAACATATGTTAGGCTTAAGACTAAGCGCCATATTTCCACAACTTCTCCTGAAACTAGAATTCAATTATGGCGCCAGATATTTGTGGGCGCCTTATTGACTTTGACAATGTGGCGGGGAAATACGTATGGAAAAATACGCGACCAATGGGGGTAAATAAGTGTGGGGAATTTTTCGTTTTCAATGGCGTCTTCTTATTTTCAAATCAATACGTTACACTTATCTGTCTAAAAATATCTAGGTATATTGGCTCGAATTTCTTAAATACGGCGCTGGAACCGTTATCTTAAATAGTATCCCTACACCTGCTTCAAATAGCGTATCATTAACGTAAGCCAAAACAGAGACGTACAATACAATGTGTTTGACCTAAAATATATTATTGGAATACACTATGTTAGGCTTAACATTTTTAACGAAGTAGGCGGGGAATATGAACGGAAAAAAGAGTGTTCGGTTTTCGGATACGACGGTGTACGTGATTCCTCAAGAGGACAGGGTGAACCATGAATTTCGTAACCTGCAATGGTTTAGAATGCAATTAAAGTGTAAATACGAATACATATTATCCCCGATATTGGAGTTGAAAATTGAACTTTTCGCTAACCCTTGTCTTACACGCGACTCGAGGCTTTCTACGTCACGTTAACTTTCGACAACGTGGTGGGAGGGGGAAATTATATATGTTAGGCTTAGAGATTAAGTGTCATATCGTCGTTCGTCAACGTGTTTGAGGATACCATGGTAAATACCCGGGTTCAGAGCGTCACGGTAAATTCCCGTTACGTTGTTGATTGAGAAAATACACCCATCATATCTTGGGTTATCGTCTCGCGATAAGATCCTATAAAAGACGCGGTAGTTTAAAAGATAAGTCATTTTACGACTCTTCAAGCTTTTCACCCCAGCTAACGATATCCACGTGTCATCACTTAGAAATGGACTCAGTTAAATTGTAAGTATGTTCTTAACAATATAGTTAACCCTTGCATGTCCATTTGTATCCAGACTTATAATTAGAGTATTCGGTTAATTTTTTCTCCATCAGGGACGGATCAAAAGCGTTCTCCGAAACTGACAATACGCCGGACACGCCTTCCTGTCCTATCTGCTGTAGTGAGGATGGTAGAATGAATTCACCCATTACTTTAGAAGCCGCCGTTAGACGAAACAACTTAAGACGAATTGAAAAATTTGGTGCTATCGGATGGGATAAAGATTACGGAAAATCCGAAAGGACTGCAGATCCCGAAACGGGGGATTTACTAATAAACCCCATACCGAATGAAGTCTATAATGTAGACGATGGTGAAGGTTATATATGGCAATACGTTAATGGCCCTAATATAAATTTTGGTTTGAAACACTTAGCGATGTACAGATTACTAACTTCTACAGTACAATTACCCGCAGGGTCATTAATTGACATGTATGCTAGACAGTTTCCATGTATCATAAATAAGAAGACCCATCAATTCAAATTGGAAGAATTTGCGGGAGATACTATCCTCGAATTTCCCGTACACCTCACACCACACAAAATGTACGGAATGCCAAACCCAAATATTTGCCATTTAGGGAGTTGTCACCCCCGCAATGAGGGGGAATGTAAATTTCGCACCTTTTATTACGGTGGATACGAATTTCATTGTCCATATCAGTACTTGAGAGTTCTGAACTTAGCTCTTCATATGTGTATGTTTATGGTATACAAAACTAACAAAACCGTAAGGAAAAATTATAGTGATGAAAACGACCTAGCTACGCATTATATATTCAAGGCCCTGCAGATTTGCAGGTTAGCCAAGTGTCTGTGTGATAACACTCACAGTTTAATGTTTCACGAAGTTCATTATCACATGAGATCCAATGACGCGAATAATTATTTCGCGAATAAGTATTTCGCAGACTTTCTTTAACTATGATTACCCCCGATCGGTTAAGCGAGGGAGTATAGTGTTTCAATAAAACGTGTTTGAAAATGCTGTGAAATTAATAGTTTAAACGATGTTAAAGCGCGAATAATAATTTCGCGAATAAGTATTTCGCAGACTTTCTTTAATTAATAAAACGTTTGTAAGTTCGACATTTTGTAGGCGAAGCATAGTGTTAAATGCTAAATAATATTTGTAGAATCTCGAATAAAAAGAAAATGGTTGAATGATATGGGTTTCTAATTATTTTACGTAGGTTTAATATAATTAATATTTTAAGCCCATTTTAAAACCTTAAATTTTGGCCATTTATTTAATTTTCAGCATTAATTCACATATCAAACGATATATATCAATAATAAGTACATCTGACATCACTAAAATACAATGAAACCCGGGAGTATTATTCACACGTACCCATCTCACGGTCCATGAAATCTTGTACATCACGGTATTCTTGGCTTGTTAAATCATCCATCTCGTCGGAATCTGGGAAATGCTCAAGCATGTGGATGTTCAAAACATCAAGGTCGTCAAACCATTTATCGCAGATGTAACAAGAAACTTTCGGAGGCGGTGTGTCAGGCAGCGTGATGACATCTGGTTGGTCATACTCTTTAATCGCAGCGACACACTCAAATCGATCCATGAGATCATGTAGGGTCTGATTTTCCTGGTCTGTTAAGTCATCGAGGGTAAGGATGCAGGAATGCGACGAGGTAGGAGGGTTGTCACCGGCAGGACGGAAAGAATCAGGAACAAAGGGGTATGCAACCCCAGACGTCACCTTAGACCCCTCAAGTCCATCCCCTTGGGCTGAAAGGACATTTCTATGGTCGGGTATACAAATAAACGGAAATATAGATTAGAATGGTGGAATGTTATTACATCATACAATTACACCTTAACTAAATATACCATCACTTACTGTACGTACTTGAAAATTATTAACTTATTCGCTATTTCACAGAGTAGCCCGTCTAAAATAACGAAGTTCCTCACACTAACCCCAATCAAACCCCACATCCAATAACCCCTCATGAAATTCTACACACTAAAAACCATACCCATAAATTACTAATAAATTATTAAGTGAATTCTCTAAATATAAGTGTAAAGGGATGGGTATACATTGTTAAGAGTATACTTACAATTTAACTGAGTCCATTTCTTTGGGTTAACACGTGAATTTCGTTAGTCGAGGTAGAAAGTTTGAAGAGTCGTAAATGACTTCTTCCTTTGACCTACCACGTCTTATAAACCATCCGTTTTATCTTAGGTTTCAATTATAATCGAATAAATGCACGTGGGGAGAGGGATTGATTTATTCGCAATATTTGTTGTGTTTCGGAAATAAGATTTACATCTTGCGAAAAACGTTTTCAATCAACTTAACCACACTATTGTTTACTAGACATGATTAGAAGAAGAAGAACATTTCCATTCTTTTTATCTGATGTTTAATCATGCGCGCGGGAAGAGGGTTTGATTTCTTCGCAATATCTGTTTGTTGCGTTTCGGAAATAAGATTAACATCTTCCGATATTTGTGTGCTGTTTAGGGGAAACATATATTTATGTTCAAAAATTCACTATTTCTGTTCAAAGTTTCACTATTTCTTGTCAAAGTTTCACTATTTCTGTTCTATGTTTCACTATTTTTGTTCAATGTTACACTATTTCTGTTCAAAGTTTCACTATTTCTGTTTAAAGTTTCACTATTTCTGTTCAAAGTTTCACTATTTCTGTTCAAAGTTTCACTATTTTTGTTCAATGTTTCACTATTTCTGTTCCATGTTTCACTATTTATGTTCAAAGTTTCACTATTTATGTTTAAAGTTTCACTATTTATGTTCAAAGTTTCCCCCAATTTCTGTTCAATTTCTCCCTTTTTCTGTTCAAACGTCCCCATTTCTGTTCAGACATTTCTGCGTGGGAAGAGGGATTGACATCCTCGCAATATCGGTCTGTTGGAAATAAGATTAACATCTTTCGAAATTTGTGTGGTGTTTAGGGGAAATATTTACTTACGCGTCGAAAGAAATTGTAAAATGTTTTTCTTTTACATCAATACGAAATATCTGTCTTTCTAAACTAATTTGTTCATTCAGCGTTGATGGTAAATATGGAGATAAGATTTAAAATAGGCCTACAAATAATTAAAAATTAGCTTAAAATAATAATTAATTCAATTCTCAGAAACATATATACTAGCAGCAAAGGTACCCGGCGTTGCACGTGAGCCCATAAGTCCGTCGGGGCGATTTAATTACTTTTGCCGAAATTCTACATCGCTTTACTAATTTCTATGGTTTTGAAATCGAATTTCAAAGTTCCATAACTAAAATTCTAATGTGATATAAATGTGTTGAATACCTTATTAGCTAATAATGTATGAATTCCTAGAATATAAACGTCTTACTCCTAACCGGGATACATTAATTTATAATTTTAAATTACTTTAGTATTGTGAGATTTAGAACTCTTGATAAATTCCTAATCCTACTGCAAAAGTTTATATCGAAAACGATTTTTCAAGGTGAAAGATACGTAGTGTAAAATGGATGATTTCAAAGTTCAGACTAAATACAAGAAAATCAATGAAACACCATCTCCTCATTAACATTAATTTATGTTTTGATATTATTGCAGTTTGGTTTCTAATATGTTTATAGGTATTTACGTAATAGAGAACGTTTTCAAGTGACTGAATTTCGATAAAGTTTTGTTCACAAGAAACTAAAAAAGCGGTTGAAAGTGTCATGAAATGTCTATAATTCAATTAAAAGTATCGGCAAAACACTAAAATTGGTTAAAGTTTCGCTAAATGTTTAGTAAACGTTTCGTTATTCGACTTAAATATATCCGATATTGTTAATATATGACTATTATAAAACAGATAATGAAGTTGAATGGCGAAAAAGTGGTCGAAAGTGTTGTTAATCTACTAAAATTCGGATGAAACTGATGTGAAATGAAAGAATTCAATTGAAAGCGAACTAATACGACTAAGAAAGTGGATCAAAGTTTTGTTAAACTACTAAAATGTGGTTCAAATCACATTCAAAGGAACTAAAAAGCAGTTGAACGTTCATGAAATGACAAAAGTACAATTGTAAGTAATGTGTTTAATATTTATATAAATTTTGTAAGAATATAAATACTTCTCGCGGATCTCAACAGTGTGTGAATGTTGATCACACGAATGTTAACAGTAATTGGTTCATTAACGCAACAAATGTGGATGATTACCAAGAAATAAACCCATTTGATTTCAATCGTGATTTAATACTATCATAACCAAAACCTCGGTACATCACGACGTTTCGAGGAGACCATTAGACACGTAATACTAGTCAAAACTCATTGGTGAGCAATTAACAATTGCTAATCTTGTTTGCAATATAAACCAGGGCTTTGAACGCAGAATTTATCCCAGTTTGTTTATTTTATCAGTAAAGATCTTCTCAAGACACACTTTCTTATCAGTTCGATAAATGGAAATTTTATTGATGATAAATTATAAAGTGCAACGCCTAATAATTCCGCATCTCTTTTATCAGTATCATCGCCTTTTCGATCTTACGTTGAAATTTCAAAATATCATTTAACCACTTTGGAACGAATAACGAAACGTTTACTAAACATTTAGCGAAACTTTAACCAATTTTAGTGTTTTGCCGATACTTTTAATTGAATTATAGACATTTCATGACACTTTCAACCGCTTTTTTAGTTTCTTGTGAACAAAACTTTATCGAAATTCAGTCACTTGAAAACGTTCTCTATTACGTAAATACCTATAAACATATTAGAAACCAAACTGCAATAATATCAAAACATAAATTAATGTTAATGAGGAGATGGTGTTTCATTGATTTTCTTGTATTTAGTCTGAACTTTGAAATCATCCATTTTACACTACGTATCTTTCACCTTGAAAAATCGTTTTCGATATAAACTTTTGCAGTAGGATTAGGAATTTATCAAGAGTTCTAAATCTCACAATACTAAAGTAATTTAAAATTATAAATTAATGTATCCCGGTTAGGAGTAAGACGTTTATATTCTAGGAATTCATACATTATTAGCTAATAAGGTATTCAACACATTTATATCACATTAGAATTTTAGTTATGGAACTTTGAAATTCGATTTCAAAACCATAGAAATTAGTAAAGCGATGTAGAATTTCGGCAAAAGTAATTAAATCGCCCCGACGGACTTATGGGCTCACGTGCAACGCCGGGTACCTTTGCTGCTAGTATATATGTTTCTGAGAATTGAATTAATTATTATTTTAAGCTAATTTTTAATTATTTGTAGGCCTATTTTAAATCTTATCTCCATATTTACCATCAACGCTGAATGAACAAATTAGTTTAGAAAGACAGATATTTCGTATTGATGTAAAAGAAAAACATTTTACAATTTCTTTCGACGCGTAAGTAAATATTTCCCCTAAACACCACACAAATTTCGAAAGATGTTAATCTTATTTCCAACAGACCGATATTGCGAGGATGTCAATCCCTCTTCCCACGCAGAAATGTCTGAACAGAAATGGGGACGTTTGAACAGAAAAAGGGAGAAATTGAACAGAAATTGGGGGAAACTTTGAACATAAATAGTGAAACTTTAAACATAAATAGTGAAACTTTGAACATAAATAGTGAAACATGGAACAGAAATAGTGAAACATTGAACAAAAATAGTGAAACTTTGAACAGAAATAGTGAAACTTTGAACAGAAATAGTGAAACTTTAAACAGAAATAGTGAAACTTTGAACAGAAATAGTGTAACATTGAACAAAAATAGTGAAACATAGAACAGAAATAGTGAAACTTTGACAAGAAATAGTGAAACTTTGAACAGAAATAGTGAATTTTTGAACATAAATATATGTTTCCCCTAAACAGCACACAAATATCGGAAGATGTTAATCTTATTTCCGAAACGCAACAAACAGATATTGCGAAGAAATCAAACCCTCTTCCCGCGCGCATGATTAAACATCAGATAAAAAGAATGGAAATGTTCTTCTTCTTCTAATCATGTCTAGTAAACAATAGTGTGGTTAAGTTGATTGAAAACGTTTTTCGCAAGATGTAAATCTTATTTCCGAAACACAACAAATATTGCGAATAAATCAATCCCTCTCCCCACGTGCATTTATTCGATTATAATTGAAACCTAAGATAAAACGGATGGTTTATAAGACGTGGTAGGTCAAAGGAAGAAGTCATTTACGACTCTTCAAACTTTCTACCTCGACTAACGAAATTCACGTGTTAACCCAAAGAAATGGACTCAGTTAAATTGTAAGTATACTCTTAACAATGTATACCCATCCCTTTACACTTATATTTAGAGAATTCACTTAATAATTTATTAGTAATTTATGGGTATGGTTTTTAGTGTGTAGAATTTCATGAGGGGTTATTGGATGTGGGGTTTGATTGGGGTTAGTGTGAGGAACTTCGTTATTTTAGACGGGCTACTCTGTGAAATAGCGAATAAGTTAATAATTTTCAAGTACGTACAGTAAGTGATGGTATATTTAGTTAAGGTGTAATTGTATGATGTAATAACATTCCACCATTCTAATCTATATTTCCGTTTATTTGTATACCCGACCATAGAAATGTCCTTTCAGCCCAAGGGGATGGACTTGAGGGGTCTAAGGTGACGTCTGGGGTTGCATACCCCTTTGTTCCTGATTCTTTCCGTCCTGCCGGTGACAACCCTCCTACCTCGTCGCATTCCTGCATCCTTACCCTCGATGACTTAACAGACCAGGAAAATCAGACCCTACATGATCTCATGGATCGATTTGAGTGTGTCGCTGCGATTAAAGAGTATGACCAACCAGATGTCATCACGCTGCCTGACACACCGCCTCCGAAAGTTTCTTGTTACATCTGCGATAAATGGTTTGACGACCTTGATGTTTTGAACATCCACATGCTTGAGCATTTCCCAGATTCCGACGAGATGGATGATTTAACAAGCCAAGAATACCGTGATGTACAAGATTTCATGGACCGTGAGATGGGTACGTGTGAATAATACTCCCGGGTTTCATTGTATTTTAGTGATGTCAGATGTACTTATTATTGATATATATCGTTTGATATGTGAATTAATGCTGAAAATTAAATAAATGGCCAAAATTTAAGGTTTTAAAATGGGCTTAAAATATTAATTATATTAAACCTACGTAAAATAATTAGAAACCCATATCATTCAACCATTTTCTTTTTATTCGAGATTCTACAAATATTATTTAGCATTTAACACTATGCTTCGCCTACAAAATGTCGAACTTACAAACGTTTTATTAATTAAAGAAAGTCTGCGAAATACTTATTCGCGAAATTATTATTCGCGCTTTAACATCGTTTAAACTATTAATTTCACAGCATTTTCAAACACGTTTTATTGAAACACTATACTCCCTCGCTTAACCGATCGGGGGTAATCATAGTTAAAGAAAGTCTGCGAAATACTTATTCGCGAAATAATTATTCGCGTCATTGGATCTCATGTGATAATGAACTTCGTGAAACATTAAACTGTGAGTGTTATCACACAGACACTTGGCTAACCTGCAAATCTGCAGGGCCTTGAATATATAATGCGTAGCTAGGTCGTTTTCATCACTATAATTTTTCCTTACGGTTTTGTTAGTTTTGTATACCATAAACATACACATATGAAGAGCTAAGTTCAGAACTCTCAAGTACTGATATGGACAATGAAATTCGTATCCACCGTAATAAAAGGTGCGAAATTTACATTCCCCCTCATTGCGGGGGTGACAACTCCCTAAATGGCAAATATTTGGGTTTGGCATTCCGTACATTTTGTGTGGTGTGAGGTGTACGGGAAATTCGAGGATAGTATCTCCCGCAAATTCTTCCAATTTGAATTGATGGGTCTTCTTATTTATGATACATGGAAACTGTCTAGCATACATGTCAATTAATGACCCTGCGGGTAATTGTACTGTAGAAGTTAGTAATCTGTACATCGCTAAGTGTTTCAAACCAAAATTTATATTAGGGCCATTAACGTATTGCCATATATAACCTTCACCATCGTCTACATTATAGACTTCATTCGGTATGGGGTTTATTAGTAAATCCCCCGTTTCGGGATCTGCAGTCCTTTCGGATTTTCCGTAATCTTTATCCCATCCGATAGCACCAAATTTTTCAATTCGTCTTAAGTTGTTTCGTCTAACGGCGGCTTCTAAAGTAATGGGTGAATTCATTCTACCATCCTCACTACAGCAGATAGGACAGGAAGGCGTGTCCGGCGTATTGTCAGTTTCGGAGAACGCTTTTGATCCGTCCCTGATGGAGAAAAAATTAACCGAATACTCTAATTATAAGTCTGGATACAAATGGACATGCAAGGGTTAACTATATTGTTAAGAACATACTTACAATTTAACTGAGTCCATTTCTAAGTGATGACACGTGGATATCGTTAGCTGGGGTGAAAAGCTTGAAGAGTCGTAAAATGACTTATCTTTTAAACTACCGCGTCTTTTATAGGATCTTATCGCGAGACGATAACCCAAGATATGATGGGTGTATTTTCTCAATCAACGACGTAACGGGAATTTACCGTGACGCTCTGAACCCGGGTATTTACCATGGTATCCTCAAACACGTTGACGAACGACGATATGACACTTAATCTCTAAGCCTAACATATATAATTTCCCCCTCCCACCACGTTGTCGAAAGTTAACGTGACGTAGAAAGCCTCGAGTCGCGTGTAAGACAAGGGTTAGCGAAAAGTTCAATTTTCAACTCCAATATCGGGGATAATATGTATTCGTATTTACACTTTAATTGCATTCTAAACCATTGCAGGTTACGAAATTCATGGTTCACCCTGTCCTCTTGAGGAATCACGTACACCGTCGTATCCGAAAACCGAACACTCTTTTTTCCGTTCATATTCCCCGCCTACTTCGTTAAAAATGTTAAGCCTAACATAGTGTATTCCAATAATATATTTTAGGTCAAACACATTGTATTGTACGTCTCTGTTTTGGCTTACGTTAATGATACGCTATTTGAAGCAGGTGTAGGGATACTATTTAAGATAACGGTTCCAGCGCCGTATTTAAGAAATTCGAGCCAATATACCTAGATATTTTTAGACAGATAAGTGTAACGTATTGATTTGAAAATAAGAAGACGCCATTGAAAACGAAAAATTCCCCACACTTATTTACCCCCATTGGTCGCGTATTTTTCCATACGTATTTCCCCGCCACATTGTCAAAGTCAATAAGGCGCCCACAAATATCTGGCGCCATAATTGAATTCTAGTTTCAGGAGAAGTTGTGGAAATATGGCGCTTAGTCTTAAGCCTAACATATGTTTTCCCTTATCAAAGTCAATAAGGATAAGGCGCGCATTGAATATCTGGCGTCAAAGGGGAGATTGAAGCGACTTCAGTGATAACGGCGTCAACAGCGGCAACGGCGCCAACTTGGTGTCAAGCTTTCCCCTGGTTTTCCACGCCGAAATTGAAAATTTCCACGCCATTCACAAAGTCAACATGGTGTCAAGCTTTCCCCTGGTTTTCCCCGCCAAAAAATCTGGCGTGAGGACGCCATCTTGGTGTCAGGCGCCAATTCGGTGTCAGGCGCCAACTGTACCAACAGTACCATCTGGCGTGAGGACGCCATCTTGGTGTCAGGCGCCAATTCGGTGTCAGTCGCCAACTGTACCAACAGTACCATCTGGCGTGAGGACGCCATCTTGGTGTCAGGCGCCAATTTGGGTGTCAGGTGCCAAGAGGGTGTCAGGCGTCAACGGGGTGTCAGGCGTCAACAGGGTGTCAGGCGTCAACAGGGTGTCAGGTGTCAATTTGGGTGTCAGGCGCCAATTTGGGTGTCAGGCGCCAACTGGGTGTCAGGTGTCAACAGGGTGTCAGGTGTCAACAGGGTGTCACTGGCGCGAAAGACTCTTTTGTATACTACTATTATCATATTGTAGTAAGAGATCATTTATTTATTATTTTTAATAATTAATTCCTTTTATATTTAGTAAAGGCCGTTATTTTAAGGTATAATGTTATGTTACCTGGCCTTTTCTTTTAGCTAAACATTAATTAAGGATTATTCATTTCAAGAAAATTATTTAAGTCTTGAAGATCTGATCCCTTCCATACTGTGGGTCGTACCATTTTGTTAAGGCATCTCACGTACCGGTATTTCTGCACAAAAACCCTGTAACATATTTTTATTTTTCCCCCTTGAAGCTTTCTTCTCGGCGTTACTCTCGTTGTGTCTTATGGGTTATGGATTTTTCTTTAAAGCGTGCTCGACCTAACACCACCGAGTTAGGACTTTTCCAAAACCCCTTTGAGGATAGCTGAACGGAATAAACCTTAGAGAAGGAGATAGTAGGGTAACATTTGTTGAACCCTTTTATGGTCTATTTCGAGACAATTTTTGTAGCACCCAGATACGGACGGTCATTTAATTCAAAGGAAAGATATTATAAAGTTGTTGAATATTACCGAAATTTTTAAAATTGTGTTATTTATTCAAAGTATGACTTGAGGCAGAGATGACCAACAATACTCGAGAAAAAATATGGGACGCGATAATTCTTATTAGCTATATGTATTCCTGGTTATACAGGGTGTTTCTGAAAAGTCTGCCATAAATTAAGGGGGACGTTCTTTGGGGAATCAATTTTGAGTCATAAATGTAACTTCTATCCATTCCATTTTGTTTGCCACAAGGGACACTGTTTTCGAGTTAAGATTGTATATAGTATTTTACGGATGGCCCCTTAAATTTTATTAAGAAACTGATTAAGACATTGATTTCTTATTTAATTAATTAAGCGGCCATCCCTAAAACACACATCAAATCATAACTGGAAAACAGTGTCCCTTGTGGCAAAATTGAGAAATATGTTACATTTTCGACCCCAAAGAACGTAGCAGACTTATCAGAAACGCCCTAGCTGTAGTATACCTCTGTCGCAAACCTTGTTTGTACGGTTTTATATAACTTACCTTTACTAGCCTACAACATTACTCCACGGTATAACCTTCGCGTGATGTGTACGATTTAGAAAACCACGTCTGTATTTGATATGCCATTAACTACATATACGTTCTAAAATTTTAAGTACAATTCAAGTTCGAAACGTTTTTTCATTTCATTTTTTTCTATATCTTCGATATCACGTAAAAATGAAATCAAATTTTAGAACGATCAAATTTCCTCGACTAGTACATAAAAACCTTTTTTTTCTATGAAATATTTGATAAAATTATAACGATCCCAATCTTCCGTCTGACCTGGTTTTAATTCGAGTTTTGCGTTTTTACGAATATAGCCGGGTAGCGTTTCGGCACCAACTTCTCCAGAAGAGAAAAAGGAATTGATTTTGCGACATTTGCAGAAGAAATTTCCAGATTACGCTGAAGCAATTGCGCATCCTAGACCGTCTTCACGACTATCTCATCAGGTAGTAAAAAATATCTCAACGAAAAATGCAATAAAACTTCTCTCTACTTCACCACGTACATTTACAAAACTTCCTTGTCGACACTCTGCCACGTGTATATTTGAATTTTTAGGCCTAATACGCAATATGTTTTCGCTTCGCAGCTTTTCAAAATATCGTCTGCTGGCAATTAACAACTATCCACATTTTCAAATTGATCACGATTTCTTCACCTTTGCTCTATCAGCTGTTCTTTGCATTTTCATTCATTTATTTTCAGATTTCATGTTATGGTTTTAATACTAAATCCAAGCCATAAATTCAAATGTTTTTACGTAACTCGTAATTGGTGTACAGGGAATCTGAGTGTGGTTAGCCCCTCGAGCTAGACTGACGTATGACAGATATGATAAACGTGTAGTCAGACGTCAGTTTCACACCTGTACAATATACTTTTGCCACGCGCTGTTGAATCCACTATTGTTCAAATCACATTCATATAGACCAAGGCCTATTATTCAAATATGTTTTGAAATATTCATTGTTTTGTCAGATTCAATATGCGAATTGTAATTTGTTTTAGCTTAGGTGAGAAAGCGAAATTTGTCTCATACTTAGTAGAACGGTAGTCGAGGTTGTCGCTAAAACCATGTTTTTAACTGAAGTGTTTTGGTAATGGTGTAGCGTTGAAAATAATGGAAAAGTGCCATTTCCTTAATGTATGGTTAGTATATTTCATTTTTAATGCAATTTGCTAAATCTAATATAAATTCCTGTACCATAACCCTACTACATTCTTCGTAAGGAAGGAGTTTTGCGGCGAGCATGTAGTGTTTAGAAAAGGTATAGTCTCCCCCTAGTGTTGAATTTGCCTTAAAACAAAAAATCAAATTAAACCATGACCTACTATGAATTTCATCTCTACCCTTACGTAGCCTGGCTGGACGAAGATTGGGAAATCACAGTAGGTTATGCCTCTATAATATACTTCGGTTATTAAGGAGTCACCTTTAAACGCCGATAGATGGCGTACCAGTATGTTTAATATTGTCTCGCATTGGCAATTCCTGAGGAAAACTCAAGTACTTACGGAGATTGGGGTTATTTACATCGAGTGGTTTAATTTGATATCAGTAAGTGGCATTTAGGCTCGCAAATAATTAAATTGGTCCTGATAGTTTTAACTGTAGTTTTTTGCACTTTCCAAGATGCTAAGATGGTATAGTGTTTTTGGTTTTATTTGATCATATAGGGCCCACCTTTTCAAAGTGCGCTACTGTTGTCGGGTTAGAAATAATTTTTATTTGACTGCAATATTGCGTGTTGCAACTATGGAACTATGAAAAACCCTTTTTCAGTTTTTATCGTACGAAAAAAAAACCCCAATATCGTTAGTAGAGTAAAGGTAGGTATGTTTGCTTAAAATGAAGGTAATTCTATGTCGAAAAACATTAGAGGTTAATTTGAACAGCCGTATGGACTCAGTGCAAACTTTGACTGGTGTTAATATATAAATCTATTTATACCTACATTTGGTGAGTTTTCGATCAATAATCTTTTTGGGAAATTTATATACACAGTATTACACTATTAGCAGTTAGAGACCTAAGCTTTGATATACCTTAGTAAGACTACATATGAACTGCTGTTTCCGTTTCATAATTTGTAGAGTAACAGCACGTCTAATCGTTAGGTTATGTTGGTTTTAATTGCGATTAGTTTTAGTTGCTGATACTTGATATTTCAACTTAGTCTTAGGTGACTTTAACGTATTTAAAAAATTATAATTTCACGTGCAAATTTAAAACCTCTGTTTAACCCTTATCCAATTTCAGTTTAAACTCGTTTCGTTGCATATTTTAAACATTGTAACTTAAATCAATGATTCAAATTCCCAAAATTCCTTTCTGCTTTCTTTCAAGATTGTAGGGTATTTAGAACAAGTGGTTTTAGTTAGTAATACTCCCATAGAAGAATTCAATTCGTTGGAAGCTACACGCATTTAGAACCTTTCTAACAAGGATAGGGTTTATAA
Organism: Phalangium opilio; assembly: GCA_019434445.1. Classification (NCBI taxonomy): domain Eukaryota; kingdom Metazoa; phylum Arthropoda; class Arachnida; order Opiliones; family Phalangiidae; genus Phalangium; species Phalangium opilio. The sequence goes on from JAEQBA010004841.1 coordinate 222,811, forward strand.
CACAGAATATTCCAAATGAAACGCCCACCTCGTTAAGATATCGAACACTTTGTTCGTTCTGAAGAAAGCGCGCGCGGGAAGTATAGGAAGTTTTCCCGCCATTTTTGCATTGCGCGGGGGAAGTATAGGAAATTTTCCCGCCAATTTTCCCCATACAGGGCAAGCGCGTGAACCGCAAGGTACTCAATATTTGGCGCGAGCTATTTTTAACTTTAAAATCCCGCTATTTCGCGCCTCTTTAAATATATAGGATGAGTTTTAAGAAAAACTAGGCTTACGTTAACCATCGTTGAAAATATGAATTTTTTTCCACACGCTTCTAAAAGGGCCACTTAGTTTTCGTATTTTTTTTCTCCATAGCTACGCCTTTAGGGGCTCCAAAGCCCGCAAAAATATGATGGAAAAGGCTGGAAAAGGTCCCCTTACTCCTCTCACGGATAGTAATTTAGATTTTTCCTTGAGCTTAAAAGTGTAGAGGCGTTAAGGCTAGATATGAGCCTATATATTTTTCTATTTCCCTTGATGTATAAAGCCCCCAGAAATTTTCTATTTTCCTACCCAAGTTTCTCCAAGCTCTTATAGTCAAATATATTTTCATCCTACATTTTCCTTTCAAGTGGCATCTTCAGGCTAATAATCCCCACGTAGTTTTTGGTCCCTTTTAGTTGGCTAAGTTTTCTAACCACTACTATAAACTGTTGGAAAAATTTCTATATAGGGGCTTAGTAAAGTAAAACATTAATTTTCTTAATACTTATGTTGTTTTGAAAATGGTCTAACGTAAAACCTTAATTGTGAAGCCAGTCTAGAGGAATTTTGGGTCAGATCTGTATATTTGCACTTGAGGCAAAGAATCGAGTTTTATTTAAATTTTTGCCAAGCCTAAATTTCAAACTTTTTCGTGTTAGGCCTAACAAACGCATTTGGATTTGAGCTCTAGAAACTAGCGCATTTTATTAATTTTGTTAAGTCTAAATTTCAAACTTTTTCATATTGGGCCTAAAAGAAAACAAAAAATACCAAGAAGTGATATCTAGTTTATTAGGGAGAAGGTATAAATTCGCCACATTTAGAACTATAGCTTTATCTCCAGTCCAAACGTATAGTAGGTCCGGAGTTAATCCCCGCCTCTAAATTATAACCAGCATTGATCTCATTGGTTCTTGAAAACTGACGTCAGCGCGACGCGAATGACGAAAATTACTGTCATATTATCCGACTGAGGAGAGGCAATGAAATAGCCCGGCCTCCTTTTACGTCCCCCCTTGTATTTTGAAAGGGGGACTGCAGGGACTATGGCGCGCGAATACATAGGCATCTTATACCTTCTCCCTAATAAACTAGATATCACTTCTTGGAAATACATTTACGTGTATTTCCGCTGCTAAATTCAAGACATTTAAAGTAGTCTATAGACCAGAATACCCTTTTGAAATTGGCCTATTAATTTTATTTGTTCGTTGTAAGAATAAATGTTTTAACAAAATCAATTATTCGGTTGAATGGAACGCTTTTAAAACTCGTCTATCAATTTCTAGTAGAGTTTCCCGCGCGAATATTTACACGGTTCATGAGTGTCATTTTGAAGGCGCGTGCCAGCTGATACCACGTGACACCATTTTTATATTTTTATTCATCATTAGTTTTAAAAAAAAGTGTCACGTGCGATTTATGATCTTTCGATGAAGTTTCTGTGGCACACGCTCTCTATCGATAGTGATTTATGATTTGACGCGGGAAAATCACGACACGGTATCACGAAATTTCGCGCCATCAAAAATAGCGTATAATCGTCCATCTTGGATTCTGTTAAAAATATGGCAGGTTCCCGCCATAACTTACAAGCGGTATGTAAAAAAAAGAGTTCCTTGGAAATAAATCCATAAATCTTCACCGTTTTCGATCCTATCAAAAAGAAGAAAAAAAAATGATCTCTTAAATCATTTTCTTCCTTAAAGAATCGTTCCAATCGTTAATAATCTTTGGTAGGTGCGATCAAAAATCGATTCGATCGATGTGATATCGGTAAAGATTTTTTATTTCCGATTCCGTGAACGTTTTTATGACTTCTTTCTCCATTCTTTGTATTTTTAAATGGGCTTTTTTCTTATTGAACAATTGAATTGAAGTGTTACCTCTGACCACCAAATTTTTTGGTTATCTGTTAAGAAGAATTGGTTTTTATTAATTAATAACTAAGTATAGGGGAAAATAATTAATATCGGGGTAAAATAAACGTGAAAATTCGTCAAAAATATGTATTTGAAGAAGTTTTGTTAATTTCAAGGGCATATTTAAGGTATATCCTTGTGTTAAATCATTTTAGATAGCTTTGTCTGGCTGTTAGTAACGCTATGTATTACTTTATTGCTGCGTGAAATTAAGGTAGATGGCGTTTCAAAGACTAGTCTAGAGATATGATTCCAAGTAGCTGTATGTATTCCTGATAACAGATACAGGGCTAAGGTGGCTTAAACTTGGGGAGAAAGTCGAATGTTTCCAAACGTGAAGGAGATTCAATATGTTAAAATTTGAATTTCGGATTTGTTCAAAATCCGAGAGATATTTCGGAAGGCGAATAAAAAGATGAGAGCGGAGTTTCGCTTGGGAAGAATTTCAAGAAAGAAAAAAATACAGTTTTTCTTAGATACTTCTTCTTTTGAAATGTCCCGCGGACATTTTACATCTAAACCAAAAACGTCCCTTAGTATTAATCTTCCCTGAAAAGCAGACCCTGCTTCTCAACGTCCACCCTCCCAAAGAATATGTTCAGCCCTTTTTTCCTCCTTTGGAGAGGGGGGGGGGGTACAAATTTTACAAATTTAGTTTCACCCTCAAAATCAATCCGGGAGTTGAAACTAATATTATTTCGGAACATGATGTAGTAGTAGTAGTAGTAGTAGTAGTCGTAATATGAACGTTTTTAATACAACTCAGGTTACGCGTAATTATTTCAGCATCGTCATGGGTAAGACCAAGAAGGAATTTACTATAAGAAGGCCTAAAAAGGCGTTCGGTGCGCGCGTGATAGTCGACAATCCCCCCTCATGGGTGGGGGGAGGGTGGAAATGGAGGCGGGACTTAATATTTTATCTTACTCTGTTTTCCACCATCTATCTCTTTTACCTTTTCGTTAAGCCTTGGTTTGGTTTTTGGAACTCACGAAATCATAAGTATAGTACACTTCGATTTGGAAACAATTATAGAACGAACGATTTTCACGCAGAGAGACACGTATTCAAAATCCATCAAGTTTGGTTCAAAACCTTTAACTAACTTGTTAATGGCAATTAAAAACCATTCGCGTACCGTTTCAGCACCGCTGGCAGCCTCCATTTTCTGTTTACTTTGCTCGAAGTTTTTTCTCTATTCGGAATACGTCATTTGCGTCTGTATGACCTATCCCCACGGGATCCAATAGGAAAGCTCAGAGCAATGACGGACATGAAAGGGGTGGGGCTTACTTGTCCGCTAGCACCGGCGGAAGAATAGAAGCGTAAAATCTAGTGACTTAGGCATTCTTATAGTAAATAAATTCTTGGTAAGACCTTTAAAGATTACACGTAAGATTAGTACAGATACAAAGCTGAGTGAGTTGCCCCTCATAAATCTCGTATACTCTTCAGCAAGCTTGAACATAATTTACAGCTTTTTTTGGTTTGCTATCAACCATATTCTGAAGCTTTAGACCGCTAAGATTGAATTAAGGTGAAACGCTTCGGGTACTTTGTCATCTTGTTAAGCTGGCGACTTTTCATCGCAACATTGTTAGTGTTTGCGCCAAATGTTACCGTATACACTACCCCTTTATTGCGGTCCCGTCCATGTGGTTTCTATTGACGATGAAAAAAATCGATTTAATCAAAAATTCACTTTTTTCTATTTTTCTATTCTCTTCTATACTTTCCGGTTTTTTTCCGCTGCCACATAACGCTTTTTACGACTTTAATCGAATCAGTGATGGTTCGAAATTTAGGCTCATTGTGTTTTATCGTTGCTGAAGCTAAATTTTTCTTTTTCTGGTTCTTTTTTTGTCTGATTTAGACTCATTTGGGATCTCAGCGTAATCCGGCTTTTTATCAACCTCCCGCCAGCGTGTATGACGATGATCCGGGAATCATGTCAGAGGTGGAGACTTCGGCCACGGGTTTTCGGAGGGCCAGCAAAGTCCGTTCGAGTTTGCCCATTGTCCGAACTCCTTCTAAGACTCAGGAAAGACCGCTTGGTAAGTACTCAGTCCTCCATTCTACAGTATAAGTTTATAAGATATGTTCCATTCATAAGTATGACTAACAACTGGCTAGGGGGAAGAGATAGTCTGACGTCATGCAGCCCCCTCTGGTTGACATTTTTGCGCGTAGAATACTGTTTCCAACCGTTAGGGGGATGAAACTCCAGTAAGACATAGAAGAGTGTGACGTTTCAGGGTTAGAACTGTTAGCTCCCTAGACTTCGTAATGCTAGAGACTTACAGCTCGAGTTAGTTCTAGCAGAACGACAAGCGAGAATTGAAGTCCTACACTCGGGTGGTTTAATTTTGCAGGACCAAGTTCCATCTAGCTCCTATTTAGTCTGCATTACTAAGCCCAAATTTGACAGCAGCGCCTCACCAGGCCTCCTCGCTTTACCTCGAATCTATGACCTACCTCATTCACTTCATAACAAGCTTCAGTTTCTAAGTTACCAGTGACAAACTTATGGAATGGAACATATCTTATGAACTTATGGTATTACTAGAAAAGGATAGATATAAACATTTCTCATAATTTAAATTTAAATATTGGGGATAATAATAAAAATAAATGGTGTAGAATTAATCACCGTAACTCTCGTTTGTAAAAGAGTAAAATTAATAGGCTTATTTGGGAAGAACGTCGAAAAGCTGGAAATGTTTTTATTAAGTTCTTTATTTAATCCCAAAAACAGGGCACATTTTCCTGAAAGAGGGGGGGGGGGAGAAAAAAGAAAAAACAAAAATTATTTCCGCTTCAATGAATTCAAATTCCAATTCAGTTATCTATTCCCCCCCCCTTCTATTAAATTGGAGAGGACAGAAAAAGACACTTTTTTAGCCCATTTTATGGACCGTATAGGTTGTATGTCGGAAAAGGATTTTATCATTAATTATGACCCGCATTCTGCTCCTCTCCAAGAAGTGATATCTAGTTTATTAGGGAGAAGGTATAAATTCGCCTGCACATTTCTAGCTTTCTTTCCAGTCCAAACGTATAGTAGGTCCGAAGTTAATCCATACCTCTAAATTACAAACAGCATCTCATTGGTTCTTGAAAACTCACGTCAGTGCGACGCGAATGACGAAAATTACAGTCATATTTTCCGACTGAGGAGAGGCAGCGAAATAGCCCGGCCTCCTTTACACCTCCTCCCCTTGTATTTTGAAATGGGGGACTGGGACTATGGCGCGCCTATACTTAGGCATCTTATACCTTCTCCCTAGTAAACTAGATATCGCTTCTTGTACTCCCTTTTTACTGTACCTCATATGTAAAAAACTTCACCCGGAAGATATATTCCATAAGTATGACACGTATTGCTAGAGATTTAATAATAATAATATAAACTTTGTCTATGAATGAGAACTAGTTCGAGAACGACGCGATAATTGACTACATTTTGCAGTCCAGCTTACCTAGCTATTTAGTCTGCATGACTAAGCCTTTGACAGCAGCGCCTCACCAGGCGTTCGTCGCTTTACCTCGAATCTTTGACCTACCTCATTCACTTCATGACAAGCTCCAGTTTCTAAGTTACCAGTGACAAACTTATGGTGAACATATCTTATGAACTTATGATCTAATTAATAAAGTAAGTTAGGAAATTGTGATTAAATTGGTTACGTGAGCCTTCCATTCATTTCTAGGTAGAAATATCCCATAGATATAAATTTCCGCTCCTCTCTCGAACTAAGATATTAAAGTGCAAAGTTTGGATAACCCCTTTCTAGGGAAAACATAAAGAAAGTCGTAAAAAGAAGCTTATACAACTGTAGTGAAACCTTGCCCGACGGACCCTAATTTTTTGGGCTCTATGTTTTGGGGAATGAACTTGTATAACGCTATACAGTGTCTCTAAAGATAATTCCCAAATGTTATCGTTCGCTCATATTACCCGGAGCTTGGAGCATATACAGTAGCATTTTGCTCACGGTTTGCTTTGGCATCGGCCTCTAACTAAATGCTCCATTGCAATGGTCACTAGAGGGTTCAAGCACTTTAGTAAAGGAGAGCCGCGTTACCCAGGTCAAGGTTAAAAGTGTATGGACAGTACTTCAATTTTAGTTATCTGTTATATTCAAAATAAACGCTGTGTAATCCCATATCTAGGATATAGTTAAAACAAGACACTTAAAACGACTCCTGAGAAGGCAACACAACAGTGGGTGGGTAAAAATCATCTGAAATACGTCAGATACACGTGACCGTGGAGTGATTCCTTAGTGGGTCCTATATGTATATAAATTCCTACTTAGACCTATCGAAATCTCATTCCTAAACATATCCGGAAAGTGACCGTCCTTTGTCATAACCGAAGTATAACTCACTTCTTCCCGCTCCAAACTCTGTTCATTATTTAGAAGTAATAGATGGATACGTAAGCTTTCTGTCGTATTTGTTACGCTCTGCCTTTCCATTTATTGCTTCTAAATGAGTGGACGGACTCTAGGAAACTAGTGAGATCGTTTCGGTTTAGGTCAAAGAGAGTGAGAGAATGAGAGAGAGAACGGAACGGTGGTGCTTCCCGCATTGCGGGCAAAACGGTTAAGCCTTTTTAGCTGAAATAATTTCTTTCTTAGTTATAGCAGGAATGAATTATTTAATCGTCCCCTGAATGTATACTAACAGATGGAATTGTGTTATAAGGTTCGATCTATACACATTAATAGTATTTTCTACTATAAGTGACGTATAGCTAAGAAATATATCTGTTCAGGAACAATCTTAGTTTGGTATAATTTAGAAGTATGTTCCGTTGGTTTGAGTGACATCTGTAGGTGAAACTTCCTAGATTATCAAGATGTCTAGAATACGTCAGGTATGCTTGTCGAAGTTAGCACTGCAGATAAATAGATGTACAGGAAACCAATCAGTACACGTATT